>VCNE01007804.1:0-11248 GCA_009869805.1 Oncopodura yosiiana
AGTCTTAAGAAGTTGCCACTCTCTCTGTGGCCCAACTCTCTTCAATGAGAGCCAATGGGCCACTGAGGAGGAGAAAGTGAATGGCCCAGTGGCTGCCTCTCTTACTCCACTCTCTCTATCACTCAAATCTTACACTCTGTACCTCTCTCTTAGGCTACTAGCTCAAGTTTTACGGTGTCATTAGTAGTTTAGTAAAGATTGTAGGAGACACACAACTGTTGTTACAAACATTCTACAAAGTTATTGAGGAAGAAGAATGGCAAGCATCTCATAATATATATAGCTATATCTCTCTATATCTACCGGGTATTGATTTTCACATATATAATTCCACGTGCTGTGTCAAAACTATCTCTAACAGATATATAGAGATTCAGATAAATTCTTTGCTAAAAACTAGTCTACAATAGTAAGAAACCACTTCTCTATTTGAGTTACATCTATCCACAACTTTTCTTCTAAGCTGGGGATAGATGTAAAGGAAAATATATAGAACGGTTCTAGCAAAGTTCTACTAAGAAAATTAAATTGAATGTTAGAACCTTGAGCAATGAAAATCTCAAGTTAGATAATTGTTCTAAGAATGAGAGAACTCTCTCTATATATTATATATGTATGAATTAGCTTGAATTGCCTGATTAAATACAAGAGCTAATATTTGATGAGATTGAGAGAAGAGACAATTAATTCTATAATAGAACCATATTCTTCTCTTTGCAAAAACACATGTCACAAGTGTCCAAGGCTCCGGAGGATTAGAATTTATAATAGAATCTTCTAACCATGTGTCTCTTCTTCTCTTCCTCAGTCTAAAAAGTACAGTTTGTATATAAACTCTGTTTTTGTCATTCATGATACAATTCTTTACGTCACCTGCATCTCTCAAAACTTTTGTTGTTTAGTACTAAACGCTACATAAATTCTGTCATCATATAGAGAGAGAGCTAAGGATAGAGTAGTATTGTAACGGGACAAAAAATTTTTGGCAACACGTCCTAACTGTTTTCATTATATAACTCCAATCACAATGTTACATCATAAAAATACCTAGAGCTCTCTCTTAAGAGACTTTTTCCCACATTACAAAAAAATTAACAAGTGTCAAAAAATGAGACCTACAACTTTAAACTTAATTTCTAAAGTCTCATAATTCACTTACCACTGATTTTTTTTTATGAGTCAAATATCTTGAGAACTTTAGCTCATGTTTCAGAAACGCACTTGAGTCACTAGTATGAAAAAAAATTCTTATTGCCACCACTGAGATTATAACACAGAGGACACAAAATACACTTGTGAAAATCTCTTTTAGAGTGTACAGGTGAACAACCAAGACGGAAGAAGAGCCGAGCAACTACGGAGAGTCAAAGTCTCTCACACACACGTCCAACGTCGTTGGCAGCGGAAAGAGAACTGAAAACAACATACTCCTCTAAACTACTTTACTACTACATCTCCTCTATATACTAGTTATGCATGCAACTCGTCTTCAGATTGAAAACTGTACACAACAGTTCTTCTTCTCCCTTCACAACTTACTACATTCATAAAATCTATCTATATAGGTTTCTCTTATACAGTTCTAAAGGTAGAGGATATATAGTGAGATATATAGCACTATAGATACTATATAGTGGATATATAGCTAATCTACCTTTTTACAGTATGCTACCAGATATATAGATAGATATATAGTAAAATGTTATTTTAGTGAATTCTTACTATTGGCTAAACATTGGCTCGACACTGGTAAAAAAATGTCACTGGACTTATACTTTGATCGTTTTTTAATGTTGATCGGGTATAAAATTATATATTGAAATTGGAGGAAAATCTATAAAATGTAAAATGCTGGAACGATTTTTGTAAGACAGAGATTTATGCTTGTGAGAGAGTTATAGAGCGAAAGGGAATTTATATAGTTGTGCATACATAATATAGAAACTGAGATGAAGAAGTAAAATGATATGAAGAAAAAAAACGAGTGTGCGGTTCTTTTTTTCTTATATAACTTGTTCCTCTTTGCTTATGGCAATGTAACGTATTTCTTTGAATTAACTGCTATTATCATCATGATGAGTATTGTGTATGTATATACTATGACTGTTGTTATAAGCATTGTATTTTATACTTTCATCATCTAATCTCTTTTACTCATTTGTTTACAGTTAGACGCAAAAAAAAACTGCATAGGGCTAACTTACACTGTCATTATATATACTACTAACTATTACTTTTGTACATGAGTGAATATATATAACAGAAATAATTTAGATAGTCATATATAATTTTTAGACGAGTCTTATACAATCAAATTGATAGCCATTATATCATCTGTAAGAATAAAAAAAAATTTTGAATTGTAAATACATCTGTGTTCTCTCCCGAGTAACATGATTTTACATATTGTCATATTACTGGCAAACTGCTGGCCCTGTGCTGTAGCTTAAAAGAGTCTCTTGAGGTCATTAGTAAAAAAAACCAGTAGTGAAAATAGCTTGGAAGAAAAAAGTCACTTGGTCAGTGGAGAGATATCTTCCCAATGCAAATCACACCAGAGATTTTGAGCATTAGAGAAAGTGGAGTATTGGTTTGCCACTGGACCAATACAGTTTTACCAGTGCTATTTTCACTACTGGTTTTCTACTCGTTTGCTATCTATATTAGTGCATTTTTTCTTTTGATGAAATCTCTTAATTTTAGAACATTAGCCAATATTGACAGACTTAGAGTCACTTTTATTGATAAGGGGGAACTATTGGCCCTTTGCTGGCTTTTAGACACTCTTGAGCTAATTAGTGAAAAACCAGTAGTGAAAATAGCTTGGAAGAAAAAAGTCACTTGGTCAGCTATAGATTTCTTCCCAATACAAATCACACCAGAGATTTTTTGACCACTAGAGAAAGTAGAGTATTGGTTTGCCACTGGATCAATACAGTTTTACCAGTGCTATTTTCATTACTGGTTTTCTACTCGTTTGCTATCTATATTAACTAGAGAAATTCAAATTTTTTTGTAGGCTTATGAAGGTGAAGCTTCGTCAAATGGACCAACAGAAAATGCCCCTGGAGCATCAACATCATCACATTCCGGCTATAGTAAACGTTCCGGAGTTTCGTTTCCAACTAATATGCTTCATCAATGTGTATTTTGTGGAATCATCTTCCCTGATAAAACTCTATATTTTCTTCATAAAGGATGTCACTCAGAGTCCAATCCTTGGCGTTGTAATATTTGTGGAGAGCTCTGCACGAACGTTTATGATTTCAACTCTCATTTGTTGAGCAAGTCCCATCAATGAAAAAAATAAGAAATGCATGGAGAAACTAATGTAGAAGAAAAATATGTATCCTAATATTTTTTAGCTAATTCGCCATATACATTACTCAACTCACACTGTCATATGTCGCCTAACTTCTGAAATGTTATTTATTAGTAATTTAAAACCAGTGTTGTAGTATATATATATATATACTAATTTAAAAGCTACACTGTGCTCCGCTCTAGCTTCAATTATTTTTTACTGTATGAATTTCTCTAAGTAGTTAATTTAAATAGTCATATATGAATTAAGTTGCTTCAGAGCTCTAGAGGAAAATAAACTTATAGAAGTTAAATGTAATTTTAGTTAAATGTTTTCTATAGACGCAGTGCGTTGCAAGCCCAAAAATATTTCTAGCCAGCTTAGAGTCTTCATGACTTTTTTTTACCAATGTAGCATCAGATGAGGCTGAAGCTTGTTAAGTGAGCCATTGAGCCTTCACCGAAATGCCAATGGGAAAAGATGATAGGCTCAACGTTTCTTTCTCACCACTCTAACAATCTACTCAATTCCACTAAAGGCATTTGCCTATTGGCTCACTTCTGGCCCAACACTGTTTTTTCTCTTCAGTGGTGTTATGGTTCAGGCCAATGGCTCAGTTAAGAAGCTTTAGTTTCATGCTGCTCCATTGGTAAAAAAAGTCATGAAGCTTCTAAGTTGGCTTGCTACTATTCACAATATTGGGTAGTTTAATAACATTGTAATCTCAATTTCTTAACTATCTCTCAGGTTTAAAAGAACGGTAAAATTCCTCTGATATATAAGCAATGCATTAATTGTTGATCATTGCCTGACTTCCATTTAATTTTATTGGAACAGTTAATTATTTATTAATTTACTTGATGTTAACTAATAAAACTTTGATTGTTGTGTCATGTAATTTTGGCAAGAAGAAGAACCTTATGAAAATCTTCCTGTTGACTTTTGAACTACAATTAACTATTATTATATTGTACATTAAACGTAGTTGTATATTATTATTGTTTTTTTTATATTTTTGCTTACTACCTTTTAGTTGTAAAAAAAGCACGGCCATATTAGTATGTAGTTGACACAAATTTTACTTATAATATTGACAATTTATTATTAATCTAATGCAAATTTAAAATAGGAGACGATGCTTGTATTGTGTTCTAAAATGTTATTGCACATCTCTCAGTGTTAAAAATGAAAAGTTGTTTTTTTTAAAAAGAAAACGTTGACGTTGCTGTTAATAAAATACATATTCTAATGAAAATTTTTTTTGCACTTTTGAAGAAGAGATTCTCTTTTTATTGAGTCCTGTGCGGTTTTTCATATATTGGACATTATAGTAACAACGACAACAAGAAAAAGTCAATATTTTGTATAACAAAATGAGTCATACAACAAACATTGCAAATTAAATTAAAAAGTATGAATAAATCACAAATTATATAATAATAATTAAAATTTTTGAAAACAAATAAAGCTAGTATAGCTCAGGGAAATATTCTCAACAGTCTCACAAAGTTGATATTTTTTCATTATTACAGTCATTATTACGTCATCAAAATATTATAATAGTAGTTTTTAACTTACAGTTTGTTTGCAACTTAATATATTATATTAGATACAAAAAATTGACAACAAATTAGGCGATAATGGCAATTTATATGAACACATTTTACATTACAGGTTATAAATAATAATATAATATTAATAGCTGCTTAAATACTGGAAGTATTAATATTAGAAATACTGGAAAACAAGAGGATATATATTCAAGATAATTTTTGTCAGGTTTATAAAATTCTAATAAGCAGTAAATAGTGGCCAGGCTTCAGGAATTTTGCCCAATCAGTTAAATTGGGCCAAAAGTCATGAAGCCTCTAAGCTGCCTTCGACACTAAACTGTTTATAGGGATATAAATTATAAATGTGATTAAATTACAGTGAGTTAAATATTATGTATTATAGCTGTTTCATCTTTGTATATAAGTGGTCGCGCATTTTGGTTACAGATCAAGTAAGTATAACATTTGCTAAATTATTAAATGTATTCTAGTGAGCTCATGTAGTATGGATGAGATTCTAACAAAATATTATAAACGTATTCGTTGCCTAGAGCAGTTTACATAGTAAGTATATTGAACAATAATACACAGTTACTTAAATATTACAATATTTTTAAATAATCAGAGTAAATGTTAAATATATATAAAAATGACATTGTAACATATGAACACAGGGATATATATATAATGCATGCTTTTTTTGTAATATCGTATATAATATTTTTTGTTACTATTTAGGTTGCTGGTTGTTACTTTTTTTCGTTGGTTTAAGTTTTTGTTAATCGGTTTGGTGGTTTATAGACGACAGAGATATATATACTATATATATATACTTTTATATATCTGTAAATTAATTAGGTATTCAGAGTAGTTTATAATATAGTAGAATAATATATAGAGTTTTACATCATTACATTTATACAACTTTTTTCTTTTGGTTCTATATAGATATTTTACTACACAATAATAATACATCATAGAGAGTAGAGTACCATACTTGCACAGAATTTAATTTAGTTGCCTATTTAGGTACAGATTTTAAATATAGTGTTGTTTATTATTATTTATTGTAATATACTTTTTTGGTGTGCTAACTCCTCTATAATCTCAAAATCAAAAGTATGTTTCCAAGAAGAATTTTCTCTCTACAACTCAAAAAACTAGGGCTTATTTGTATTATACTATATTTTTTATAACTACATACATAATGTAGTGAGAATACTTTTATACAAGACGATCGATATTCTTTTTCAATATTATTATTACATGCGTTCGCAAAACGATGATGTCATTGTCGTATTATATAGTATATATGTAACAAAATTCTTCAGACGACATTTACATATATCAATATATGTTCTACAGCAAAAATGAGTGATTGATTTGTGTAAATACATATATATATATATATTGAAGATATATGTATTTTGTTGTGTATTTTTTTTTCTTCTTAGCTATAATCTCTACTTATAAGTATAGACGGTCTTTTCACATGAACATATTAGAGATGATTGAAATTCTAAATAGGCCTAGGCGCATGAAGTCCTTCTACATCTGGTCCTGTAGATAAAAAAGATTATATCATCAGTAATCTCAAATCATCATCATTATTATACAGTAAAGTACGGGAGTAAGCAATACGGTAAAAACAAATTTTCGTCTTTAGCATAAAAAGTCACATTACACTTTGTTTTTGTATATAAAATAGACGCCATAAAGTCTAGTTATCTTGACATTTTTTTATAACAACAATTTAAATTTCAATAAATAAATGTGTATGATACTCTAATATAAACAAGTGCTGCTGCATAAGCAATGAATTTCTTTGAATTTATATCTGTTGCTTACTCTCATACTTTACTGTATTAAATTTAAATCTTTAAATATTTTTACTGGACTTACCTACTAATGGCCAATGATCTGTAGAAGTTGGGCCCCAGTCATGTAGTCCATTTGTTAATGATGGCCTATGAGTTAAACGATGAGCTATACTAAATCCTCCACTTCCTTCCAGTTGTGTCAAAACAATTATGACTTGTCTATAGAAAAATAAAAAAAACATGGCATAGACAGATGTGGAGATTTAACAATAATATAATTACAAGCTACCTGTGAATTGGTGGGACAGCATCAACAGTTTTTAATTGACTTCTAGTCGACACAACATTATAGCTTTCTTGACAATCACATTTAACTTGAATCCATTTATCATCATGACGATTTTCAACAACAACGACAAGTCCTGCCCAACCTTTGGTTAAATAATAAGCAGTCATTCCTTCACGTCCTTCATGTCTTTGACCTCTTTCCATAGTTAAACGAATAATAGCATCAGCTAGCATTGCTAAAAAACAAAAAAAATATTTCAAATTATCATTTGTGTAAATAGGCTCGTGTTCATTCAATTATTAAAATAAATCTTACATGGAGGAGGAGCAATTTGGTCTGACAACACTTTTTTGGAAGAATGTAGAGACATCACATAACGTGGATAAGGATAAGGCGCATCTCCTCCTATAAGATAAAAATTTATTAATTATTTTAACAATAATAACTAATTAGTTTATTGATACATACCACTATGCCAATGATTAAATGCAAGAGGTACAGCAAGATAAAATCCAGGTTCAATCATTTTGTGACAACCAACAAATCCTCTCACTTGTCTTTTAGAGTGTTCTACAAGTCGTCCTAAAACAAGTTTCTGAGAGTCACTTTGACTTGCTTCCAATCCACGGAATAAAACAACACATAAATCCAATTGTGATCGTTGAGACTTTTCAGAGTTTCTATATAAAATTTTTAGTAATTAATGAATGAGACATATATTTAATTCGGATCCTTATATATACACTTACCTATGCCCTTCTTGAAAAAGTGATATCTCAATCTCAGTAGCTTCCATCACTGTTATAAGAATACATGATAAATTTTGTAAATCTGCAGATGGAGGTAAAAGTCCTAAAAACCAATGAGAAAAAACAAATTAACACCAACTCCATTAAAATTAATATTATTATTTAATTACCTTGTAATCTTCTTTCATGCCAACCATGCCTCACTTTACATACATCAATACAGTCAAAATACCTAAGAAAAATTGATACATTTAACATTATAATTTATACTTTATTTATAACTTCTCATCTAGGTTACATACTTTAAAACATCATCAAAAGAAATCCAAAATACTCCATCATCAGAACCATGTGGCATTAACTTCTCACGTAATTCTGATGACCATAAATTTGACGAATCACTCCAATCTCCTTTCCAACTATACCTATTTATACAAGTAACGATGATTATTATTATTATGCTTCTTTTTTTTAACTTTTAGTTATTATCTCTATTAGAATTTTCAAAACTAACCTTCCCCATGGATTACGTAACCGAAGAAGTCGAAGTCCATTAGTAGCATCAACATTAAGAACAGAATAAGCATGTCTAGGGCGGAGTCCTTTTTCACGATACTCTTCTTCATCAACTTTCATATTTCCTCCGCCACATGAAGCTCCCATTAAAAATTTTGCTACATGACATGAGAGTAATTGGGCCCATACAAGATCACGATCTAATTCTTCATCTGCACCTCCTTGAAGTGGAATGCTTTCACATGGGAATCCAGTTAATGTTGCAAGTCCTGTGAATTTAAAATAAAACTTAAAATACCTTTCTTATATCAAATTAAAATTATAATCTTTACCTTCTATAGCACGACCAGAAACCAATGCTTCATAACAGCCATGAACTTTAGCAACAGCCTTTTCAATAAGTGGAACCCACAATTGTTTCCTTTTAGCCTATTTAAGAAAAAAACAATTCATCAATAGTAATTTCATAATAAAATACAACATTTTAACATACTTGAGAATAAACAAGTCTTTTCCTTCTATCACATGGGAGTAAGTCATCAACTATAACTGTAGTCCATGATCCATCTTTAACTAGTCGTATCATATAAATACCAACAGAACNATTTTAACATACTTGAGAATAAACAAGTCTTTTCCTTCTATCACATGGGAGTAAGTCATCAACTATAACTGTAGTCCATGATCCATCTTTAACTAGTCGTATCATATAAATACCAACAGAACAAATTTCTCTAGTGACAAGAATCTTTTCAACAAGTTCTTTCCTTTCAGCTATAACAGCCAAAGCACTAAGTAGCCAACAATTTCCTAAAACTCCCTGAGAAATATCAGATGGCAAAGGTGTACGAAAGACAACCCAAGGAACATCATGACTTGCTTGCTCAGTAACAATTTCTGTAGGTCTGAGCCATTGATTAACTAAATCTCCATTAGAGGCTACAGCTTTTGGATTATAATATAAAGACTTTGGAACAGGAGCAAATGAATCATCAACAAATAGATCACCAGTCTTTAAGCAGAATGCTATAATATCATGATACTTTTGTTTTGTTCCTTTTTTAGTAGCAGCAGCACTTGCAGAAGAAACAACTACAGAACTTCCTTCAGACTCTCCACCACCATCTAATTTCCTTGGACCTTGACACATTTCACATGTAGCACATTTCATTGGATTTTTAAAAGTACATTGAGGACATGACCATTTTTTCCTAGCGTAGCCATTTAGACACTGTACAAATAAATACAAAATCATTAAGTAAATTATTTATATTATATTAATCATTAATTAATTAATTACCTTAAATTCCTTATTTTTATCCCATTGACATGCTTGACATCGATTAGAATATAATGGATTTTGTAAAGTACATAATGGACATGACCAGTATTCAGCTAAAGCTACAGATCTTGGCCTTCGACGACGATGATGATGATGATGTTGTTTTTCTCCACTTGCTCCACCACTTGAAGAACGTTCTTCATTTCCTAACCGAGAAGCACTACAAGCTTCACAAATAATTGATGTAATATTATTAGCTAAAGTACATTTACTACAAGTCCATCGTTGTAGGACAGCCAAGTCTTGAAAGTCATATTCTAAACTTAAATGACCTGATGATGGTAGAGATGCTCTACGATTATTATTATCAGTTGATTGTAGATGATTTGTTGTATTATTACTATTACTATTAGTTGTTGATCTTGAAATAGGTGAACTGCCACTACTATCATCATCATCAATATATTTCAAGTCTTCACCTTGACAAATACCACTAGTAGGACTAATACTGGTACTATTATTATTATTAATTGTGGGATTTGAAGTTGTTGTATCATCTGAACTAGATGACAAATTGTTGATTGATTGTTGTTGCTGTTGTTGATGAGCAATTTTAGAAGATTCTGATCCTACTAAATTATTTGTTGTTGATGCATTTAAAATACTTTTTTGAGCTGCTTCTGTCGTTGATGGTGATGATGATGATGGTGATGGATCAATTCGACGTTTAATATCATTTTCAAAGCGTACTGAATTATTTTTTTCAAAAATGAGATGACAAGACTCTTCCGAAGAATTATGAGATTGAGTAGAAATGTCCATTACTCCATTATTAATAATTTTTTGTTCATTTTTATTTGGTGTATAAGGACACTTGAGATTCTTCAAAGGAAATTCACGAACACGCTTTTTACTCTCTCGCTGTGGTTCAGGTTTTTGATTTTGAGTTACAGTCATCGACTCTTCATCACTTGTTACTTGAATTCTCCATTTACCTGGACAGCGTGTTGTACTAATACCATCAACAGTGTCATTCCAAATACTAGAGTCTGTTGCAGATCTTGTTAGTGATGTAGATGAGTTTTCTGATGAGTGACGACGACTAACGGGAACGTCGCGTGGCAGTGTATTTATTAGACTAGATGAGTTTGATTTCTTTTTTCTTTTGAACTGTTCATAAGAATTTGGACTTGAGTCTTCTTCTTCTTCATCATCATTATCAGTCGTAGTTGTAGTAGCAGGAGGAGCAACAGTCGAAAGAAGATGATGAGCAATTGTTGTAGAAGTGACATTGTTGTCATTATTACTTTCATTAATAGCAGAAGAAGAAGATGGACTAGTTCTTGTAACATCATCACTGACTATTCCATCTTCTTGTCGCATCAAGTCATCACTACTGTGATATGATTTGATTGAGCTCATCCCTAAAGAAGTGTTTCCATTCCCATTACTCCTGTTGTTAGTCTTATTATCAATTTCTTCTGGTGACTTGAGATTTGTTTCTTCTTGAGAATCTGATCGACCAACTAGTGCTCCACCAACATCAACATTTTCATGAGTTGTACTATTAAAAAAATAATATATTAATGAATTTTACAAATATTATTATTACTATATTATATTATTATTGAAATATACCATTCTGCTGTCTTTGGCTCTTCTAGTCGACACTCAAATGATACTGATTGACTTGGTGGATGTTGTTGTAAAAGAGCAGATCTACAACTTTCATGAA
>VCNE01007823.1:0-10457 GCA_009869805.1 Oncopodura yosiiana
TCTCTATCATATCTATCTCGATCTCGATCTCTACTATCTCGGCTAGTACTTCTATAAGATTCACGTGGAATTCTTTCAGACTCAATACGATCTCTTGGTATTCTACTACTATCACGATCACGATCAATTAAATCAACAATTCTACTACTTCTTGATGATGATTCTCTACTTGGTGAGTCAAATTCTTCACGTGGAGGAGCACGACGAGCACCTTCAATAAGTGGCGGTGGTGATGGAGAAATTCTGGTCAATTCCGGTTCATCTCTTGGTGGTGCTTTTCTTCCTCCTCTTGGTAATGACATTACATCATCTCTAATTATTACAGGTGAAGGAGAACGCAATGATGGTGAAAGTTTTGATTTTTCATCTTTAGTAAATGGATCCTCTCCGGCAAATGTTTCAACTATTATATTATCACCAGGTTTTTCAGGAGGATGTACAATTTCTGGACCAGAAGAACGATTTGGATGAACAATTTCAGGACCAGAAGAAGAATGAGGGTGAACAATTTCATGTCCAGATGATTCATGACCATATGCAGGAAAATGACTTTTTTGATTACCCCGTCCTCTACCTCTAAATCCTCCTACTCCTCTTGGTGGACGACCTCTAAATCCTCCTCCCCTTGCGCCACGACCACCTCTTCCTCTTTTATTATAGTAACCATATTGTTGTGCTGCATAATAATCATCTTCATATCCATATTGCTAGATGTTGTTGTGGATAACCATATTCATCATAGTAGCCATCATATGAATAATAATCATGAACTATTGGTGCTGCTGCTTGGCCATGCCCATAATCAATTGTAACAGAATTTGGTAATGCTTCTTCTTCTACTTCAGCATAATCATCATAACTTTGTGGAATTGGATCATCAGCAACTGTATTATTAGTTGCTGTTCCATATTCACCACGAGGAAAATCCATATTTTCATTATTTTCTTCAGCTGTACTATTAGAAGTTGTTGTTATTGTTGTAGCTGCAACAGGATTACTACTATTATTACTATCTTCATTATTCTTCTCACCCTCAATATCCTTTGCAGTAGTAGTAGTAGAATCATTATTACTATTATCTACGTTAGCTGCATCAACATCAGTTTCTGTACTACTCTGTTGTCCATGACCATAATCAATTACAGCAGAACTTTCTTCTTCATTTTCACCATCAGGTTTTGAATCACGATCACGAGTAAAAAATTTACTTAAATCTAAACTTTCTCGTGTAGTATATTTTTCTGGCTGTCCTGGTGTTATAGGTTTTGATATAGGAGGACCACGACGTTCCATAACTTGACTTAAATCAAATGGATTTGCATTATTTCTTCTTACAGCTTGACTATTAGCAGCTGCAACAAATGGATTTAAATTATCATATGCTGCAGTAAATGGATTATCAGATTGTTGTGGTGGTGGAGGAGGAGGAATAGCAGTAGCTTGTTGTTGCATATAACCAGCATAATAAGCTTGCTGATAAGCATAAGGATTAGCATAATATGCAGCATTATATTGATCAAATGGATTTACAGGAGTCACTGCAGCAGTAGTAGTAGTAGAACAAGTTGCCATTGCTATTGCAAAAGGATTTGCTGTTACTTGTTGTTGTTGAACTGATTGTTGAGTTTCAAATGGATTAACAGTTTGTTGTTGCTGAGTTTGCTGTGTTTCAAAAGGATTAGGAGTCTGCTGTTGTTGTTGTGATTGAGTAGTATCAAATGGATTTGGAGTACTTACAGGTTTATCCCTTAATATTTTCTCAACTGGAGGATGAGAATCTTGTTCTTGTCGTCGATTATCTGTTGTGACATTATCTTGTTTTTGTTGTTGAGATTTATTATTTACTGAAGGTCCATCATTTCGTGATATTCTTTCAGGAGATGTTTTAATTTCACTACTACTATTATTATTGTTAACATTACTTTGTTTAGTAGGAGTAGATTGTTGAGTTTCTTCTTCAGTAGTATTGAGCATCCCTCCTATATTTTGAAGTCTTTCAGAACTCATTTTATCCAAAATAAATCTCCTTTGAGTAATTAGTTGCCCCTGTGTAAAATAGAATGGTGTTTAGATAAGATTTTTTTACAGAAATAAAAACTCTCTTACTCTATATTGTTCCCATTGACTCATATATTGATCATATGCTACTTTATCAGGATGATTTTTATTATCTGATTTCCAATCTTCAAATTCTTTTTCCCATTCACGAAATTTGGCATCAAATGCTTTTAAAGTATGTTTATCATATTTAACAGGAGCTCCATCACCTCCAAGACCAGCAAAAGAAAGAGCAGCAGAACCTGTACTGCAAAGACTTCCAGCATCACTAACAGGAGCACTATTAACTTGTGAATTAGCTGTTGTTGATATACTTGGTGGTTGTGGAGCACTTGGTTTTCTCTGCACAGCAAAAGAAAGAGCAGCCGAACCTGTACTACAAAGACTTCCAGCATCACTAACAGGAGCACTATTAACTTGTGAATTAGCTGTTGTTGATATATTTGGTGGTTGAGGGGCAATTGGTTTTCTTTGCTCAGATAAATTAGTATTTGCTAAATTTTGAAGTCTATTAATTAAACCACCACTATTACTAGTTCCTCCTCCTTGAAATTGTTGTTGCTTCTGTGTGTCTAATTCTGGATGTTCTAATTCAAGACTCATTAATGCAGGAGGTGGAGGAGCTTGTCCACTTTTATTCTGTTGTTGTTGTTGTGAAGTAGGTACAGTCTTCTTTAAATCATTTTGTGTAGTTTCCAAAAATTGGTCAATCCATTTCAAATCTCTAGGTTCTGGTTTTGGTTTAGCCTCATTTTGAATAGATTTCCAAGCAATCCAATTATCACCAGGTTTTGTTGCTCTTAAATTATTAACTATTCCAGGATTGACTCTACCTTGCATAGCCATATTACTTGTAAATACTGGATCTTCTGGAGGAGGAGGTGGTTGAGCAGGTTTTGGCTGATTGACATTTGTACTAGGTGGTAAAGGAGGTTGATAATTTCCACTATTACTACTAGAAGTAGTTGCAGCAGTCATATAAGGATTTGCAATTTGCTGTTGTTGTGTACTAAATGGATTAGCTGAACTACTACCATACATTTGAAACATTTGTTGTTGAGAATACGCTTGTGCTTGCAATTGTAATTGAGTAGTAGGATCTATTACTGCTTGTTGGCCATACATTTGTTGTTGTTGAATTCCCTGTCCTTGTACCTAGAAAAATTAGAAGGCTCATTTGTCATTTCAATTTCAATACCACTCGTGACATATAATTTTAATGAAGCTTGTGATTTACCTGCGCTGCCTCAACAGGCATTTGCCATTGATTCCAACCATACATTTTCTCTCCTTTTTTATAAATTGAAACAACAGTGATATTTTGTAATTTATAAACTTATTTTGCAGTAGATAACAAAAAGTGAATGTATTTACGATGATGAATAGTTCAACAAAAAACTAAAAGGAAACCAAAAGATAAAGAAAATCATAAAACCAAATACTATCATCAAAACTACACTTATCTATTTCCACATAATAATTACAAATTACCTCTTCTCTTTTCCATTTTGGAATCAAATTTTAGAACTTTTTATATCAATTTTGAAATTGTTTTTAATTTCTTTTAAAACGACATCGCGCGGTATAGTTCTAGGCTATTTCTTGTCAATGTCCGGAATTTACATTTAGCGGGTTTTGAATTATTAGACTACTAGACGCCGCGCTTAGTCGACAAATTGCATGCTTTGTTCGTATTTTTGCAGACAGAGTAAAAAGCGTATTCTTCATCTTGCTTCATTGTGGAGTGGTTTGGTGTGGTTTTTATCAAGAATTGAATTGATTATTTAATTTGATAATGGCATCTTCCAAGGTCAAAATTCTACCAAGTGTTCATGCAACACACAGTTTATTTTCCGCGTTTAATCTTTGTATAATCCTACAAGAAAATTTACCTCTATCACCAGCGGGCCAACAAATTCCACTAAAAGTTAAAAACGACAAGTGTGAGAAGCCACTAAATATTGTAATTGATCAAGAACCAATTACTACTGTAGTAATAAATGAGTTATCATTAGCATCATTGTTATTAGCAAAAGTTGAAACACCATCACCACAAGAAAAAGAATTACCAAAAGTTGAAAAAGAAGAGCAAGTAGTTCAACAACAAAAGGAGCCTTGGAAAGCTAAAAGATCAAAGCAGTCATCAGTTCTACTAGAAGAATCACAATCACCACCGGAAGTAGCCAAGCAAGAAAAAGAACAACAACAAAAGGAGCCCTGGAAAGCTAAAAAATCAAAGCAATCATCAACTCCACCAGAAGAATCACAAGCATCAACTTCTAAAAATTGGAGAAAAGAAGAACAAAACGATTCATCATCTAAAAATTGGAGAAATAAATCAAATAAAAACAAAATTCGTGAGAATATTAGTAGTACAACAACAACAACTGATTCTGTTACTCCTGTTTTTGCTGCTGGATTAAGACTAAGAGGTGGAGCAAGAAGATATAATAATAATCATCCACCTCCTGTAATTGATAGCAAAATCGTTTATAATAGTAATATGGACTTGCATGGTGCAAGAAGTTCTGAAGTTAATATGGAGAAGGTTCTTCGTCCAAAAAGTTTTAAAGGCCGAAAACAAGCATCTGGATTTTTGACATGTGTTTTTTGTCAAAAATGTCCTATTGAAAATATTCGTTTATGTACTGATGGCCATTCATATTGTTGTACTTGTGCATCAGAAATGAATCATTGCATTTATCAAATCACAGATTCAACAACATCAAAACCAAGAGAATGTGGTCGAAAATTTGTTAGAAGATGTTCTGGATTTGTAAAATGTTTATGTGGTATTTGTCAATTTGATTGTGACATGAATGGTTGCACAAAACGTATTCGAGGAACTTATAGTTTTATGAGACATAAAGACGAATGTTTAAACAGGTAGGTAATAAAAATAAAATAATGAGAAAAGTTTTTATTGAATTCTAATTTCTTCTATTTTTTTCTTATAGACCGGATATGATATGTCAAGTTTCTTGTTGTCCTGATCGTAATATTCTTTCTGGAAGTTATGTACAACATGTATATGATATTCATTGCAATATTAAACAAGAGAATGTAATTCCTATGTCAGATCAAGGTTTAGAAAGTGCAATAATATTAACTTTTCAATATCAGAAAAAAATAATAACAATGTACTCATTTCTTTATCTACAGAACTTCTTTTAAACTTTGTTCCTGAAGACAAAACTAATCGAGTATTTACCAGTTTCATTACAATGCCAATGATGTTTGAGTGTTTTAATAGACATTTTGCTCTAATGCAAGTTGAAGAGAAAGAATATATTCATTTATACATGCTTGGTTTAGATCCACCACTTCCAGAAAGTCTTAATATTGAAGAAAGAGAATTTAAATGTAGTTTTACACTAATTCGAAAAGATGTAAGTTTTTACTAAAATAACTATAAATATGAAAATGAAATATGTGCGTTTATTATGTAATTTCTAATTTTCATCATCAGGATACTACTGGAAAAGCAGACAGTCGTCGAGTTGTGGAACTGACTGAACTTTGGGGAGATGTAAAACAAAAAGGAGATTGTGTAACTTACAATAGAGTTAGTTTTGGAGCTGAGTACATGAGAAATAATTCAGAATGGGGAGACCATTGTTTAGTCGATATTCGGATCATGGTATGTTACTTTTATGGTAGAAAGAAAAATAGAAGAATGTAATCTGTATTTTAATTTATTTCAATATATTTTTTTAATATTTTATATAGGATATTACTGCAAATTATCATGGAACAATGTTTTCAAGAGAACTAATGGCTATGCCACGATTTATGTAAACTAAATATAAGTAAGTTGATGAAATTAGTATAGTAATCTTAAAATAGATAGAGTAGATAAAAGTATATACAATTTATAGTGAATGAATTACTTAAGCCAACTCCTAATGTTTTGACTTGCCCTTGACTCAAGTCATCATTAAGTACATTATAGGTTTTTTCAGAAAATACTCTTGATCGTAAAGGTTCAGCATATGTATGATAAGTTATAGCCCAACCTATTATTGAGTTGAATTTGTAATATTATATCATGAATTATGTAGTAAAAAAAAGAATTGTTCATTATTGTCAACCTCTTTGAACTGTAGGCCCACTCGCTAATAAAATGAAATATTCTTTGTTTTTTAAATCATAGTTCCATGTGTCTTCTTGACTTTGTCGTGAACCAAGTTCAGTTGAAAGGTCAAAGGTTAGATTTGTTGGAACTATCCACATGCACATGAATTTGTTTCTTGTTCGGATCATACTATATTGTTTGTCAGTTAGATAATTTTGATAAGTAGCATTTTGAACACAAATGTTGCTATCTTTGACATTAAATCCAATAAGAACATTCCTGTAAATGGAATTTACATTGCAATTACATGGAAAAATAGTTACTTTCATATCTTTCTTTCTTGTGTTGCGCTTGTAAAAAAACAATAAAATATGTATACATACGTGTCGACAGCAACACCCATACAATTGAATGTTAGATCTTCTCCCTAAATTCATCAAGATATAAAAAATGGATAAGAAAATTATATTACATAATTTACCATTTGCTCATCGTTTGAAAATCCAATACTTCCCCAGCCTATTTCATGAAATCAAATTTTAAGAACTGTGTAAATATGTACTTAGATTCTAAATTAATTTTTATTTACCATGGCCTGCGTTAGAAATCGTTCCTTCCTTTGTAGGGATATGAACTAGCATTTCAAATTTAAGCTTTTCAAAATCATTTATTGGAGATACTCTCACAAGGATTTGACAGTTACGAAGATAAATACATCCATGTTGAAAATTTGGAGTATAACAACCACTATCATCACTAATACATCTATTATAAGTTTCATTGATAGCTCTAAAAGTAAAAAAAAATATATTACTTTTAACTAACTATAATGATGAATGACAAAGTATAAATATGGACACTAACTTTTCTTGAAGAAGTTCAGCATCAGCAGTACCATTTAATCTAAATTCAATTTTGACTTTTAGTTTAGAAACATCTAAAATATCATTAAAAGCATTAAATTTTGTTTCTGGATGTGGACCATTAAATAATGGCTTTTTAACAGCTTTAGAAATACTGTCACGCTCAACAATTCCTTGAGCAACTTTTATTTTAATTGGTCCTGTAAGTGGAGGTGGAGCAAGTTTTCGCTTAGTATTTGTTGTATTTTTTCCACCTTCTGGACTTATTGATTGGCTACTACTTCCTCCTAATTCTACCAGTGGAACAATACGATGATTGACTAAATCATATTCATCAGAATCACTTATAAACATATCTTTAGCAGAAAGAATGAATTGGCATCCTAATGATATAAAAATTAAATTAAATATATTTTTTTTGTATAAAGTAGTAAATAAATTGTAAAATAATTTACCAAGAGTCGATTCTTTCTTTATAATTGAAACTCTAGAGGATAATACTCCTATTCCATGGCCTTTATATGGATTAGCATTCAGCACTTGTACAGGGTTTGTTGAAACATTTGTCCAACTAGTGACAGCTTGCTCATCAGCAGCACAAACATACCATAAATCATTATCAGTAATAGAATTTGAATTATCTGAAACAAAACTGAGTGCAACAAATTCTTTGTTCACACAAGATGAACTTTCATCTACATTCCATTGTGTTTTACAACTTGCATCCTTAATTATACGAAGCAAAGTAATTAGATAATGATTTGTATCTGGTCTACAACTTGAACCATCAGTAATTTGATCAGCACCTAAAATGAATGATAAATGCACGTAAGTATATATATTACTACAACTTAATTTTAAAAATCTTACAAATCATTCCTCTCTGATGAACTGAAATTATTATTTCACATTGGTATTTTGATCTATCACATCCATTAGGATAATAAAAACAATGTCCATCACAATTTACGTGTAATTCTCTCAAACGAAGTTGCATTGGACCAGAAGGTATACGATGTTCAAGTGGACTTGATCCAGAAGGCTTAATTGGTGTCCACGCTACATTTTCAGTAAATAATGATTCCACAATATATTTATCAAGAGAGACAACTGATTGTGGTACTAATAATATTATGAAAGTTGTGAAAAATGTTAATTGATGGTAGTAAGACATTTTCATTTTTTTTGAACCAACAATATGCAATTTTGCTGACCAATGCTCAACGCTAGAAATTAAAAGTAACCGCCGCTCTTTTCTTTTCTCTATGCCATAGCTCTCTTATTATATGAAAATAAAAACACAAAAAAAAAAGAAATTAAATCTTGTCATGTTTCAATTTTTAAAAGCAATTCCCATTTTTATTTATTTTGAGCTGACGACCACTTTCACAACCGTCATATACAACGATTATTTTCTCTCGTGTCTTCTTTGTATAAATATTAGCATGCTGTTTTGTTTGCATTAAAAGTACGGACGTTTTACATTTTATTTTATATAATATAATTCATCATTCATTGAATTTGAAATGCATTTTTCTGTTGTACATAAAATTCAATGATGAAATATGTCAGCAATTAAAATATAATATTACTTAAAACAACTAATAAAATAAACCCTACCCTTTTTAAAATACTTAACAATAAAATATATAAATAATTTGTGATATACATTACTGTTGGAGAAGGACAGAACAGAATTAATTAATACTTTTTTTGTGGTCAAACAAATGATTTATACATTATATAATACTAACAAAATTCCATATACTTGTTGGTGGTAATTCTGGTAACTTAATTATAACACAAGTTTTTTTTCAAAAAAGAATCCCTTTTATTTGAAGCTATCCATGCATAAATATAAAATTGTTGTTACTCTTGTAGTAGTAATAGTAGTAGGAGAGTGAATAAAATAGAGGCACTTTTATATACACGTTGTTTTTTGCTTGCAACAAATTGAAGCTTTTTCTTTATGATGTATGTGCCACATTGATTATTTTTATATATTTCTATAATTCTTCTCAATTCAAAATTGAAGCACTTAAAATTTAAAAAGTACTAGTTTAAAAGTACATTCTGTTACATAGATAATAATTAATAAATGGATGGTACGTAAACTCGGACTAGTAAACAGTGCTGTCTGTGGTATAAGGTTGTTGAAATATACTTAATTTTAAAAAACAATTAATAATACATATAAAGATTACTTTGGAATGCTTTGGAATATGAACCAACATAAAATTAACATATAATATTTTACATAATACTTTGCTCTCATATATATTTAAAATACATTTTTAAAGTTGCTGAGTACTGAAAAACCATGCGTATTTTTTGAAACTACAATTTCATTATAAATACAGTATATAATATTTGCAATTATCATTTTGTAAAATCTGGAACTTATTAACTAAGGTATTTTTGCAGCTACTGTCAATCTTTTCCTTGTTGAAGTAATTCTGTGCTAACGGTACGTGTGTGGAGGGAGGGTCTCGAAGGTAAAACCTGAAAAATGATTAGAAAATATTGTTTACAATTATCAAGTAAAACATCAACTTCATATTATATATTTATTTACCTGTTCAGTTAGTTTTCCACTAAGGACCGACAGAGAATTTGCTCTTTTCATGCTGCTGAAAATTTGTAAAATAATAAATAAAGCTTTTAAAACTGTCAACAATTAAAATATGCATGTTTGCATATAAGTCATTGATCAATCAGTATACAAGGTACTTAGTAAAGATAAAAGTATTTTAGAAATGTATGTACAGTGCAACCAACTAATAATGGCATTGTAATGCAACACACATATATATAAATATTTAACCGCAACCCAATTAAATGAGAGCAGAAAATAAAGTGTGCATATAAAAGCATAATAATAATAATAAAAATATACAAACTTATGATTGCTCTGCAGTATTAAGGAAAAAAATTTTGTCATTCCAATTAATTTATATATATGATAATAATAATAACTTATATATAATAGGTGAACATGCGTTATCATTATCCTATAAGTCGGTAGTATTTATTACTTTCTAAAACTTTAAAGTTGCAATTGCATTTTCTTGGATGTACTTTTAGAATTAAAAACTTATTCCTGCTCTCATTTGTAATCAGGATATGTACACACAATGTACAACAACAACTATTCTATATGATCTATTTTCAGAATTCGACGATAGCTCACCTTGAATATTGTTTGATGTGTTCAGCATCACGACGAGATAACATTTCCATCACTTTTGGTATTGAATTTCTTATAGAAGCTCTCAACTTGGAGAAGGAACCTGAACGTCTCAATTTTCCATACTGTTATAAAATGTAGTGTTTTATGTAAGTATAAAGAAAAATACAATTTGTGAATGTTGAGTGAGTGAGTAGATATCTATCAATCAGCCCTAATATGAAAAGTATATGTGCCTGAAAGTTGTGATAAGCATGCTTTTTTGTGCAATAGA
>VCNE01007831.1:0-11713 GCA_009869805.1 Oncopodura yosiiana
TAGAAAACATAGCCTCCACTATTCTATGTACAATGCTACCAGTGTCTAAAATTAAATCACTCAAAACCAATTACAGTGGACGTCACTCACTTTTCCTTCTGAATGATGCAAAGGGCATATATTTTATACTATACCTCAAAGTTTAATTGTCTTAGACATTTAGAGCAAGAACAGTAGATAAACGAGAGAAACATCGCACACCTGTCGAATAACGACAGTTACAATTAGATTAGAATTACTTGCGAAGCCATAGTTATTTTAAATTGTTGTTACTCCACTGTTACTGCAACTGTACATCCTGTAAATGAAACTAATAATTAATAAGTTCAAAAATAGCATAGGGAAACAACAACTTGGGTCAACTAGAGGTTAGAGTAATTTTCCACCTTAATTTAAATTCATTACTACGCTATATCATGTCAAACATGCGTCGCTTTTTTAAAACACTCACCTCCCACGATGAGATATGATTCAAAAAGTAAACAACTTTTACTTTTCTATATATACTTCAAAGAGCAGCAAAGAGAATCGTACAAAGTGTTTATATAAGTATACAAGAGTTCTCTCTCTGCATTTTATATTTAAAAGAAGTGGACACCTATAATGAAACTTTATGAACTTTAATCCCCCTGCGGAGACCGCAGACACAAATATGAACTACGCACTCATGAACAAATGTCAAGTATCAACACTGCCTGCATTTGTTAGGGAAAGAGAAAAACCCTTTGAACATTATAACAAATGGATGAAGGAACTCTAATGTTAGATATCATTTCCCACATGAGGAAAAAGCCGCAATGACTGCAATTCACGTAGAAAGCAAATTTTTCACGTCACTTCTACTTCTACAAACCTTTCTATGCCTTTGAGTGACACAGAGTCATCATCATATACACTGTAAGCTTCAAGAGTACACTTGACTATATATATATATATCTGTATAGTACTTTTAGCTGGAGGACTTGAGTTTCAAAGTGCTTCTATATGATTCCACTAGAAATGCGTTGGCAAAAGAAACGTGCTACCTACGCAGCTCTTCCTCTCTTACATGACTTCCGCGACGTGTCAAAGAAAAATATGGCTTGTGTCACATGTGGTGGACCAAGTTGTTCCATGTTATAAAATATATAAGTGCGGAGAGAGAAAGCTGAAAGAGTCAAAAGTAGCACTTTTTCAGAATTATAGTGAGATCTGAGAGAGAAGATGTAACTATAAAAAGAGGTGAGTGTACTATAGGGCAATGAAGTATATATACATATGTGAGTTATGTTGTGAGGTCATATTTCTGCTTACGACGTCCAGTCCATCACCACAAATTCACTTTAACCGCATGACCAGACTCAAGAGAAGATCATATACATATGCTTTTCTATCTTTGGGTCCAACAGTTTGTCAAAGTCACAATGTCAACTGCACTCATGGGTTGCGACATCACAACACAAAAAAGTCAACTCATGACTCATGCTTTAAACCTAATTTGACCAAAGTGCACAAAATATGTGATTCACATTCAAAAAAGTTTTTTGACTGGGTCATTTTTGACCTCGCTTCTCGCACTATGAGTACAGTGTATTACTATATAGACTCAACAATGGAATTACTACTTTTGAATGCTCATAGCATTATTACACCTTAGTTTTAAAACTCATAAAAGTTTCAGCATTCATGTTTTTCAAATCTTAAGAATGTGCTCTGACCGGTTAAAAAGACTATTACGTAAGAACAAAACAGTAGAATGAAAGAGATTTAAGAGCCCTATAAATTTCAATGCATTTGTTCATTTGGTAAGAAAGACATATTTAAATTTGTGGCTTGGTTTGGTTCCGTTTACTCATGTCGGCATTGGAAAAGATGCGTAAGTGGAAAATGAAATGATAATTAAATCACTCTCCCTGTCATTAGCTCACGTAGAACGTCTCATGAAAAACAACAACGCATGAAGATAGAACTTTGCTCACATATATCATCATGATGAATTAATTAGTTGGAGAGAAATCATTTGAATATGTGTATGTATGATGATGAGTACGCAGTAGTTCATGTTGAAAACTTTTAATTGAATTATATAGAGCCATTATCGTCGACTTTGAAGTTTGAGAATTGCAATTGTGGCTCAAGAGACGCCTTTTGCTCAAAGATCTCGTTTTATATATTGACTGTTGGTAAACATTGCATACTTCAAATTACAAAGGAGAAGAGTAAAACTAATAGAAAATGTCAAAATGTTTACTTTTTAATTGGAACGCATTGTGAAACATTCGACCTTGTTAAAATGCTATCTTAATTAGCGGCCAGCTTTACTAAACTTATACAACATGTTATATAGTATATAAAATAAAACATGGGGGCTGTAGTGAATTAACGAACATTTTTCTGCTACTTAATTTCTTCCATGCTGCATCACATTCAATATTTCATACAGAATTATGCACTTAGCTCCTATTCGGATTTATCATGTGTATATAGTTGAGTAGGTAGTCTTCGTTTCCCAGTTGTATTTTAGGTACATAAAGTAGTATAGTCTACGATGTATAGGAAGAATTTCATGCCGAAATGAGCAAACGGGCTAACGAGCAAGTTGTTAGTGCTTGCTTGTACATATATATAGAAGTTTTTATATATGTGCTCTTCTCTTCTCTCTAGTCGTCATATGCTTGATTTTCCTTTAATCTATCTCTCTACTTTCTATTCTCCTCGTTTCATCTCCTCTCTACTCACAAAGCAACACACAGAGAGTCAGAAGAGACTCTCATCATAGAAAAGAGAAAGAAGCCAAGAGTTAAAAGCAAAACTTGCCTAAATTCCAAAATTCAACTTTGCTGTCTTGTCTTTCTATATACACATACTAATATATATATATATATTATATATCTTCATTCTAAAGTAGTAGATGTTGAATGTACAAATGCCGTTTATTTCATGCCACTCGCATTAGTAGTAACATCCTTCCATAATATAAATGTATGTCTATTTTCTTCTCTTAGAGTATACCTTACTACTTTAGCTACGCACGTATAACTCATCTCTTTGAGAGAGAAGAAGAATTGCGCCAGAGAGAAACCAAACCAGCCACACGTACACAATCTCACTAAAGCTATATATATATAAATATGGCTTGCTGGCTCTCTTTCTACAATATATAGTTTTCAGTCATCCAAAGCTAACAAGGGAATGGTATAGCATCATGAATGCTTTGATAGGACTAATTTTAGTAGATTGAGTACTATCTAAAATTCCTGTCTTTAAAATATTTCTTTAGTTCTTATTTCTCAAAATGGGCAACTTTGGAAGCAAACCTTTGAGCGTTTTCCATTGAATAATTTCTATCGGTATTGAACTTCAAAAATATTTCTGATTTTGAAGAATTTCCCATTTTAAGACTTGATAGTCTTCTACAGAAAAAGTTCGTTCCATAAAAATCAGCGTTTGCAATGCTATAGCATTTCCTTGTAAGTTAGAGACGCTACCCAGTTTTGGTTTCTAGAAAAATTTCTCTACTGTAGAATAGAGAGCGGCAGGTTGAGGAGAAAAGAGATCCTTTCGAATGTAATTTAATTTTGAAACTGATATAACATAGAAAAGAGAGAAAGAAAAAATATCAGTGCTTTCGCCAACTAGTAGGGCAATTCTGTAAAGTACTTACATAATATCTCTACAGTTTTTTGTATAAGAAGCCAGATGTTTTAGTAAAAGTTGGATTTCGCAATGACAAGTACATATAGTAGCTAGATGATGTTACAGAGTATGAATTCCCAATTCTATCCAATTTGGCTTCTGTCTCTTTTTTCTCTATGATGTACTGTAGTACAGCATAAGAGAGACTTTCACCCGCAGTTAATTTTCCTAGTTGAAAGTTGGTTCGTTTGACTCTGAGAAAAATTCAGATTCTATATATACTATGTCATCAGAGTTTTTGGACTACATGACAGAGAGAGAGAGTAAAGAGAAGAGATTTCAAGTAAATTTTGATGCACGGTTGAATTTCATTTTCTGTCAACTTCATTTTGGTCAGTTTCATGTTTGCCTCTAACTTTAGGATAAAAGTACTGCAGAAGAGAAAAGGATTTAGGGTAAATTGCTACTATGTATATAAGTGAATCCTTTGCTCATTTAAATCGATTTCTATTTCAACTCATCATTGTCATTACACAGTACAGTAAAAGACTCTCTCTTCTATTGTCTTTCTAAAGAACCGCAGCAACTATTAGGGAGAGAGCAATAGTAAAACATTGTGGTCATTTTGTACAATATTTACATTTTATACTCACACCACTTTTAGTTTTAGGGTTATTTTCTATATTTCATTTCATGTGTCCAGCTCTCTCGACAGTACAGAAATCACTTTGAGAGCTGTAGGGGGTACTTAATTCAATGTTGTGTTCTACTGAGGAGAAGATAGTGAAAACAATATTATAGGCCATGACCATCATTTCTTGTGATATGGTACAGTAAAAGTAGAGCTTTTGTAGAAAATCTGAAGTGTGTGGACAACAATAATGCTAAAGAAGATTTTCTTCAAGAGGCTTTACTCAAAAACAACTAGAGAGAAGAAAAGAGGGTAATGGAAAAATCGAAGGAAGATTTCGTTTTCTATATTGTTTCATATATATACGAGCAAATACATTTTTCTCTTTACAGCTCAAAAATGTAGTATGCCAGTAAATGAATTTATTCTATCTATATCTGTAGTCAAAAAAAGTTGAGTGGCAAGGCAGCTGTTGGAACATTGTTGTTGGTGTGAAGATTTTATGATGGTATTCATATGTGTGTAATATTTTGTGTAAGCCATAGGCATCCGATCATTTTACATATAACTCTGAATCGTCAAGCTACTTTAGGCCAAAGAGCTTCCCTTCATCGTTGCAATATATGAGGATCCAACTTTTGGTAAAAGTTGCTAGAGGTTTTCAGTTGCAAATCCAAATATATGTATAAAGGTAAAAACAGTGGAGGAGTAGCAGAAGCATGCTCAAAATACAAAGAGATGAAAAGGAGCAATATATTTTGATTTCGTGGCAGGAGACGCAAAACAAATTCAAAAGGATGCAGTATACGCAAAACGTGACTAGAAAATTTTTCATTGGTCCAAAAAGCCAACTGGACAGGACATAGTAGCAGAAGACTAGAGAGAGAGAAAAAGATTTAGTTTTTGTTTCAAAACTTTCAATGTTGCTTGCAGTCTAAACCGCAATAGTAGCCGGGCACTAAATCGAAAAAGGAATTTCAATTTAACAATTTTGGCGTTATAAAGCTCATAAACTTTTTTGAGTATCAGTTTAAAATCACGTGACATGTCAAACTTTAACCTTTCTATCACTCAATTGCAAAAAAAAACTAGTACACATATAAACTGGCCTCTGAGGAGCAATCTCTCAACCTAATAAATTTCCTTGTGTGCATTTCCTATATATACTATTTTATTTCCTCTAGTGCAATTCTCAATGGAGGTTCTCATGTTCATTTCATGCTTCAGTTTTTACTTTCACTTACGATTACAAGGCCGACTTTAAATGGAATATTTGATATGGCATATTACTCAAAGCTCAAAATATACATACATATATGCATTGGAAAAAATATACATATATTGTGTATAATATTTATTGTGAACCATCTGCTACAAATAGGTTTTATGTAGGTTAACACATCTATCAATCTATGTTATAGTTTCCTTATATTTGTTTATAGTAAGAGAGAGAGAGAGAAATGATAAGATGTTACATATTACAAAAGCTTCACAAGTTGTCAGCCAAAATATAATTTATAAAGGTGTGAAGTGCAGCATCTATATAATAACAAGCACTTTACTAACACATATATGTAGTTGTTTGTGCTTCTCTAGAATATTTATGCGCCCTTGTTTTTTGACATGTGTAATAACTAGTATCTGCATATGTATAGATATATAGTTTCACTTTCACTTTGTTATACAAGTTATATATATATTCATCTCTAATAATGCACCTTATAGTTCAAACTCGATGTCAGTATTGTAAGTGGCAATCAATAATAATACTGAGCAAATACCTCACCTTGTACTTTCACTATAGAATATCACAACAGATTTCACCTGTGTGTGAAACTCTCAATTTGCTTCCTCATATAAAAATAGGTGTATAGAGTTGTAAAAAGCAGTAAAAGGTATAAACAATAGAGTTTGAAGCTATAACTTTTGCTACAATGGATATCCTTATTGCAAAAAGGCAGGAGAAAGTACAACATGCAACATCTTACTTACACTGTGTTACAGAGAACGAGAGTAGAATAATATAAAACCAAAATTCAGCCCCAGTTTTTAAATATCCATTGTGAGAAATGTATATTGTATAGGTTTGCCACACAACAAATGGCGTATATTACTCAACTGTATAGTTGAATAAAATTGCATGTATAAAGAACCATATAAGCTTTCCTTTGCTCACTTATACTCGTATAATATAAAATAAATTGTATTCAGCTGACATTATTACAAAGCACTGGCATTCAAATGTGAATAGTAGTGTAGGAGTGAGAATTGTGCCATGTAATATGGAATAATAATACTACAAATGTACGAACATTCAAAGACACGACAATAAGCATTTTTCTTCTTGGTCCAACTCTCTGTTCTCTCTCAGTAGACTATACTAATATAGAGTGAAATGCTTTCTCCAAGGAGAAAGTAACACACAACACTATTACTTGTACAGCTGGTCAAAATTCAATGGTCAGAAGAAAACAAGAGTAACAACACACACCTCATGAAATAAAAAGGTTCTTTGGCCCAAACTGACTAATAAATCATGCTGACACGAAATATCTTTAGGTCCTTCCTTCTTTTTCTTGAGTTGTGGTGTGATATAGAGAGAGTAACGTATTATTTTGGCACTCAGACTTTTATATTCTTTTACATCTTCGTTCATTGGCATTAGCTAAATGCACTCTGTAGCACGTAATGTAAAACATTACAAGAATAACAGGTCTTAACTATGTATGTTGTTTCATGTCATGAGAATTGTAGAGCAATTTTCACTTTTAGTATCGATTACACACACACACACATCTGTCTCTCTCTCTCTGCCTATTATATTATGTAGTACACATATAACACATGTGTCTCGTGTCTTGAAAAGTCTGAGAAAGAAAATTATCAGTTGTCAATGTTGAAAAAGTGAATGCTATTGTGAAATACACACGACAGCTTAAACTTCTAGAATAGATTAAAGTAATTGTATACCTTGAGACTTAAGTAAGAAACCGTATATATTTACTACTATATAAGATATATAACTAAATAAAACTCTGTATAAGGAAATATTTATAATGTATGTGAAAATAGAATTTTGCATGTACTTTGTCATTAGCAGGTTGACTCGAATTGCGTTAGTCAAGTCGCCAGGTGTTTTTCTATATTCTATAGAGAAAATACCGGCTTGTCTCCGGTTCCATTTGTTAGCTCTTTAAAGCCCCTCTTCACTGTTAATTTACATAGCTATGGTACATATTATTTGCATTACAAAATGATATTATTTTCTCTCTCTCTCTCTCAAGAGAAATGGCATAGTATTATTGCAAGGCATTGACATACATTATGTTTGCCACTTCCTCTATAAAAAAAGTCTGTGTACAATGAATCAAGTCTACTATGAGTAACATATATGGAAATGTATATATAGAGAGTCATCAATCATCATCATGTATAGGAGAAAGTAAGTAACAATCAGTTTGACATTCTTTCATTCTCCACGTGGTACTTTGTACTACAAAGTTTTAGTGTGACCAAGTGACCAATGTTAGCACTCATGCTGAGCTCTTGCTAGTTAATAGGATAAAAATAATCATGGGCAAGAAACAACATGAAGGAGTCATTGATCATGCCAAGAAAATCAATTGTTTACCTACATTTTTACTATTTCAGTCCTCCTCAGAGTGAAAGCATTTGAAAAACTCATTATATATATCAAGGACGAAGAAATTCTACTATAGTCTTATAAGTACTTATAGTTAGTATTTTTCAAGGTGAAATATTCATATTAAACATAAGAAACCTCTTAACTAGCCTGACTCATAATGCAAAAGAAATTCTTTTGAAGTAAAGAATGTAGGTCGCTACTTGACGTTTTGTTGATGATGAAAAAACAAATAAACTCGTTGATTCTCAGAACAAAAAAACGTTATATTATATTTACTCTTATAGCTCCTCTACTTCTCTATTTGAGCAATGAAGAATTCTTTTGTAAGCATTATTTGTCAACAGAGAAACAATTCCCTTTTTGACTTTTGCCGTCTTGTCTTGTCACTCTATATATAAAATACCTTTTTTCTTCTTAGAAAATTGTCTGATATTCTATATATATTGAAACATTTCAATATATTCATATGTGACGAACTAAACATATATACGAAGAAAATAGAAATTGTTCAGCGTCAAGAATTCAAGAGCAAATTTTTTTCTGTTATATATTAAAGAGAGAAGAAGGAGACAAAATCAAGCACGAATTCACCTTTAGAGAAAGCATGACTACAACTTTGTGACGTGAACGACATTTTTATATGTTGAGGAAAAAAGCAATATTATGCAATTGTAACAAGCTTGCCTACGGTTTTCAATATATTTGTTCTCAGTGCAAAGTTCTTTTACCTTCAAATTTCTTACGATCTAGAGGATTTGAGAGTAAGCTTCGACAACGACTTTCTTCTAGACTGTCTTGACAGTATAAAAACATATTGACTTGCTTCACTGTCTATGCAAATACTTTCTCTAGTGATATTTGATGGGTACACAATAGTAAAAGAAAAGGAAAGTGTACTTACATTGTAAGTAAACACACGTGGAAAAAAGGCAAGACAAGCACATATCTACCTCTCTCTTTCATCAATCCATTTTTGTCTACCAGTCTATAATAAGACTTGTACTATAAAAAGTATAATAGTTTACTACTCTAGCATTATATTAAAACTTGAATGAACTTTCATATAGTCAACATTGAAACTTTTAGAAAATGAAGACCAAGCCATTAACAACTTACTCTTGTTGAGCTCTAACTTTTTTGACAACAAAAAACTACTAACTTACATATTCCACTCAAACTCTGTTCAACATATACATATACACATGCAATCAACACATTGTTGAAATTTAAATGCAATAATAAAGTGAAAAGTTTTCGATGTTTGCCTTTTACTTTCTCTCTCTCTCTTATATAATACATATTGAGTTTCACAAATGCATGTCAAAAAGTCATATATAGAGTCCCCATGTTATGTCACTTGCCGTCCATTTTAAAAATTGTCAAGCGTAAGTCATTAGTTGTGCTAAAATACATAATTAGAATTTCTAACGAGTGTTGTGTGCTAATGGCTCTCTCCCTAATGTCATAAGATCAACAGAAACTGTAACAAGTCCAAAATTGCTCAACCCACAATTTCAGAATATAAAGACATTTCTTTTTACAATTCTCACAAAACAAAATTTTCCTCTCTCTCACAGAGATTTAGCCTACTGATAAAAGTATGAATTGCTAGTCGAGTTTTCAGTGCTTTGCTTACTCCTTACTCCCTCATGGCATAGAACGTTCATTAGGAATAGATAAGACTAGCTAAATTTATTACAGTTACAACTTTAGCCTTTCACATGGGAATAGTGTGGAGTATCACATTACAAAATACGTAGTACTCTCTGCTTTCTTTCTCTCTCTCTACATTTTAGAAGGGAAAACCACTGTAGCAAAGTAACATAATAAACCTTTCACTGTACCAACATGTAACTAAGTCTACATAAAAAATTTGTGTTTTTTGCAGTATTATAGCTTATATAATAGTATAGCTTAGCAAGTATACACAATGACGATATCATAAATTCTAAGGTATTACTCTCACTTCATTTTTCATAAAAGTGCCCAAATGCTTTGTAACGAGTATACATGTTTAATGAGAACTTGCTATGTATGACATAACAAGAGCTCTAGTAGTAGAGTTCTCTCTGCATAATATACGCACATTAATATGAACATAGTTATGAAAATTTTGTGGCTTGTGTTGCAAAAGAATTTTTCTGGTTATGTGGAGTAGCAACTTTTTATAGTGTGGTTCTCTTTTCTATGTACAATTTAGCAAACCAGTAAATAGTTGTTGCCAGTGGATAAGAGAGTTTAATGTTCCACTTAAAACTCAGACCTATATAGAGAGTATATGGGTGTTAAAGCTCTTTTGTACGTTTTTGTGTATGCCACGTGTAATTTGCTTTCGCTACTTCATTTTGCACGTTGATAGGAACATTGCGTAAATGCACCTTTTTACATAATACTTGAACATAAGCGGATATATATAGAAAAACACGAGAACGAGTATATATGGCTTATAATAATAATAATACTGTAAATAGAGAGAAGAGAAGCTATACAAAATATATATATACATGATGACTAAACCGACAAATATAGCCGTCCAGCTTATGTCTTGTCATTTCCTTTTACGGAGAAACATGACTATGATAGGTAAATGTGGAATATTGAGTAGATGGGTATAGATAGTGTGCTAGTATTCTATATGTAAATTCTTATATCACCATATGTTGGTTTTGGTGTTCAATGAAAATGACTGTAAACTTTTACTACAGAGTACTTTGAGAGCTGAATGACTTTGACAGCTGATGTAATATAAGTATAATACGCACAAAACACGTAAGCTCAATTCAGTGTCATAACTATTTTAGGGTTTGTAGTCTTTGGCAAATATTTAGGTGACTGGGAAGTATAATTTTAGGAATTAGCTCAGTCATGAAGAATTTTTGTGACTCACTTAGAAAAATCGATGTATTTGTATTATACAGTATTACACTTTAATTCTAAAGCAATTATTGTTCAGGGTTAGAATTACAGAGGTTAAAGGTATATCTATATTTCAAGCGGATGTTACCAAAAAAGAAAGAAAGATAAAGTAAAGAATCATCATTAGAAAACTTTTGTAGCAAAGTGCAAAGACACTTTCCCAAACCAGACTAAAAAATGTACCTTACTTCTTCCATAAGAAGCAAATGACACAAATGATGACACACACGTGGCAGAAAAAGAACAAGAAAAAAAGACAGTTCAGTAACAGTAGGTGTAGGTCATAAAAGTAATGTTTCTGGTCAAAATTGAAAGACTGTTGGAAGTACACTACTATAGTCAAGTAAATTGTCGTAGTATACACTAATAGTAGAAAAGAATGAAAGAGTCTGAATGACACCACGAAAACAACCCGACTGTGAGCCATTAGCACTAGTAGTGACTCAGGTGAAAAGAACTTTTCTCTTTTTTCAGCCTTGAACCCTTTCATTTTCTTTAGAATTTGTTATGGTACACAAACTCATCAGAGTTGTTAGTAGTTTTCTCTAGTACATATACTAAGGTCGAAGGACTTTTCTCAATAGACTCAGACACGTGAGAGAGAACATAAGAATGTCACACAGTGGAAAATTGGAAGAGATTAGTGTGTTGTACAGGAAAAGCGGTTCTACTCGTCTTGGTTTTCCTTTTGGTTTTCTTACAAACTTGGGCCAAAAAGATCTTTATTCTTAGAGAGAGAGTTTCATTGAGTTCACGTTCACACTAAGCCTTTTTCCACCAAGCAGTCAACCATTGTACCTTTCTCTACATTACTCAACACTAAAGTACCGTAAATCCTCTAATAAACGCCGGGGCGTTTATTTATTTTGAAGGATCTCAACCCCCGGCGTTTAATAGAGACCGGC
>VCNE01007835.1:0-13693 GCA_009869805.1 Oncopodura yosiiana
CTAGGAGCATCTTATATATATCAAGAAAATTTGGCACGTCAAGTTGAAAGGAAAATTTTGTCAAAAAATTGAGTGGACGTATAGCTATTGATCACACTTTATAGAGAAGCTGTGAGACTTTGACATGGAGTGATTTGTCTTGTAATGTGGAGAAAGTAGATCATGATGCTTTCTTCGTATTTTAAGCATTAGGCTTATATACATTACGAAATATTATTTGCTTGAGTAGTCTTTACTCTTTACTATAGCAAATGGAGAAATTGAATAAATTTTGAAGGGAAACTCCGAAACAAATTTTTAGTTTTTCAGTCTCTCCTACTCAATGCGAAAGAATATCCAACTTTTCCTAAGTGTTTTTTTAGGATTCCAAACATGTCAAAGAAATTAGAATTTTATGAAAAAAATTTTGCTCAAATATTAAGCTTGACATTTCTTTACACCATGAAGCCAAAAATGTTAAAGGGACTATTGTCAACTTGTACTTTGTTAAATCGTCAATACTTCTTTTAATAAAATTTCCCATTTATTAGTTGGCAACATTACCTTGCAAGTTTGGCATTGTACACAAACACACATAATATTACGAAATTCGAAGTTTGTTGTCCTGTCTTGTCTTCAAACTTTTGACAAGAAGCAACTCTCAATTCTTTTTCAAACAATTGTGTAACCAAGAAGAGAGTGAAAGACTTCTAGAAACTCTGAGAAGGAAGTGAAAGTTGGAAACAGTTAGAGAATTACAAATCAAGGAAGCCATAATCGTAAACATTGCTTTGACTTTTGACTTGACAGGAAAGAAGGAGAGGAGTTGGCATTAGCAAACATAGATTTGACTTTTGTACACTTAAACTATATAGTATATAACACTCTATATCGAAGATCAAAGAAGCAACTAATATATTTGGACATATGTCTTTACTTTTTTTCCAAATAGAAACTCTTTTTATTACTACACAACTATTTACTTATAGCTAATGCTCTTATTGTTCTCAAATCTTTCAAAAGCTGTCTCACAATTTTACAAACAAATCTGGCATTGAGCCCTAAAAAGATATTTTGGTATATTATATATAAGTATAACAATTTTCTAAAATGTTTCTCCTGTTCTGTGGAGCATTAAACTTTTAGAAACGATGATATCAAAGTCAATGACAGTCACAGTGGATTGGATGCAACATATAAGGGATTCAAAAGATATTCACACAGAAGAAATCTTTAGACTCAAACTCCCGTTTTTGACATGAAAAGAAAAAAGTGCGTGAGTGAGCTTTAGTTTTTTCTAACATTTTTCTACAACTGTCATGTCACTCTCACCCTCTGACATTATCGAAGACTCTGTGACTTTTTTCTAGTTTTGCTGATTTTGCAATATTTGTCTCTTCTCTTTACTCACTTGACTGAGCACGCTATATATACATTGTGACAGTTGCTAAAATATTAGAGTATCAAACACCATTGAGTTCGTTTAATATTGAAATTCTTTGCTTAGAGCAATATTGGCATCAAGATAACAAAGTTGACTTGACTTCCGGACTAAAATCTAAAATGCAAATTTACACTATGTGACAAATATTTACGACAAAATATTGTAGGCGGTGCCTTATGGCTATACTGTGTATAATTTTACTTTAAGCTGTTAGTTGACATTTTCTTTAGATTTAAATTCCAAAATGCAGTTCTTCTCTTTAAGGCTTGAGGTTATTTCTCTTCTGGACCAAGTGCAAATGTCTTATTTCTTGACTATGCTCTACTTAAGTTTACTTCCTATTACTAGAAGCTATGAAAAACACGTCGTTTGTAGAGAGCACGTTGCCTGCAAGTGACATGTCACCCTTTTTGCTACAGAGAAAGTCGAATCTTAGAAGAAATACTTAAGGTACTTTAGACAACAGTGGATAGTATATAAGAGCCCTTATTTGAAATGTGAGCTTCAGTATTCTTATATACAGTCTGTCTATATAGTATATCTCCTATACTAATAGAGTGAAGTCCTTATAAACATAATATGTCTATAGTGCTAGTAAGATGCAAATGAAGTGCTTATCTATGTAAAGAAATCTCGTCTCACTTTACATATTCGATTTCAAATACTTCTAGCCTATTAATTAAGACATCCAAAAGTTCCTTAGTTCTCCAATTTTAGCCACATTTTTCTACATAGGGGACTAAGTTCTTCTATAAGGAAATGCCTAAGAAGGGAAGGTAGCATTCTGTACCAATTAGCACTATAGAAAAGACAAATTTTCCAAAAATGTGTTTGAAGGAACTCTATTGGCAGAATAGCACTATAAGCAAAACCATTATATATAGGAAATTATAGCCAGGAAGAACTGTGAGAGATCTCACTACTATAGACATAGTCCACTGTATTCTCAGAAACTAAACTCTTACACGAGGAAAACAAGACATAAGGTGTCAACACAAGACTAGATGAAAAGGAAACAAACCTTCAAAAGCATTTTGCACTTTAGTACATACGACAGAGTTTTTCAAAAAGACAATATGTCCACTTAAGAAGCCTACGCTGTAAACTCTCTTGTAGCAAAGGCATTCTGCTATATAGAAAAGTGGGACATTTTCTCGTTGTAGTTTTGAAGACTGAAGTTTACTCAAGAGTCTACCTAGGATATTTCCCTGCCTGCAGATTATGAGATGCATAAACTGAGTAGCTGCAAGAAATGGATCATATCATATTATATACTTATACTAGCCAGACTTGGCTTCTTCTAATAGAAGTAGTAGCCTTGTAGTAGTTGTCTTGTCACTTCACATTTTGTATTCATCTTATAGCATTAGAGAACGGAAGGTTTATGCATGAGATATTTAAATTCAGTACGTATTGGATTGGCATACATTTTCTTCCAACGACAATATCAGCTGCACCACCAAACCATAATAATAAAATAGACAAGCTGTTATAGCTTATGTAGATAGCAAAGCGACAAAATCAATAGGAATTTGCAAAATATGGCTTTCAATAACGAGCAGTGAGGAAACCACAAGCGTAAAATAAAAAAAAGTAGGTCAGCTTAGAAATGCAGTGAAGAAAATATCATATCACTTGCCTACGACAATAAGATGGATCCCGTGTCCAATTGGTGGTTTGCTGTCCCATGAACTAACTTGACATCTGTGATGAGTAAGTATAAATTTTTAAATGCTCAAAGTATAATGTTAAAAATTCTACAGAAAAAGCAAGGGAAACTTACTCGTAAACCCCAGAATCTCGTTCCTGTAACAAAAAATAGAATTTAGATAATACTGGTGACGAGGCTAAGTTTTAGACTATATCTACTAAAACTGGCAACTTTTTTGTCTTAGGGTCATTTGAGTCCTTTGCTAAGAAAAATTTTTGTACAGATGCGTAAGCCTTATGATATTGATGAGTTAACAACCTTCGTTAGAAAAGATAGGGAACGCAGTTTTGTCAAAGTTACGTAATCAAATTGTGTCTATATAACCTTTGGCTAGTTTTTTTTGCTCTCTTGATTAGAGTACTAAACCGACCGCAAGCGATGAAGATAAAAAAGAAAGTTTCTATAGTAGAAGAAATCATTAGCTTTTTTTGTATTGTAGTGTAGCATTGTAGCTAAATATGTTCTATAGGAGTAGTAAACAAATATCTTTTTTCCACTTTTTTGCCCTCAGAATTCAACATGCTACCTGCTCCCTTAGACACAACATAAAAAGAGTCGTCGAGCTCTATATTGCAATAGTATTGGAAAATAAATGAAATCTCAGCTCTGTTAACTTTTCTCGTTATCTTTCACCAAAAGAGTTTTGGTAATGTAAGAAGCAACTGTGTCAGTAGAAAGAAAAAGAGTTTCTTCTTTTCTCTTTTCTTTCCCATTATGATGTGACCTACTGATGTACTATGAGTTCAGTTTTGATATGTAACAAAACTACAAAGTGAAAAGTGAGAATGACATTGAGCACGAACGAAATATATATTTGGTCAAAATGAAACAAAGTTTATATGATGATATATGTACTACTCTCTATTTCTTTAGATTCATATTTACTTTCTTGTGATATATCTGAGTAAATATTACTTCTGATGTATTACATTACTTACACTACAATAAGTATAATATACTATACAATAAGTTGAAAAGAAAAAATATAATATAATGGAGAAAGTAGCTCACCTGGGGATATCTAATTTGTAGCGTCCATTCGTCCGAATGAGGTTTATGAACGGCTTGGAAACGTTGGTCGCTTGTGTACGTATCACGCCCTACTGTCAACAAATGAATGTCCCTGAAAGACCATACGAAAGTTAGTCACTATGTCATACACACAAAATTTTTTACAATATGACATGACACGCTAGAGACTAATTTATATGTGGCATACTGACCTGTGTCGCACCCATGAAACCTGAAAAAAATAACAAGAAAATTAAAAGATGAAGTTTTAAAAAAAATATATTGTAGAAATTTGTAGCAAGGAAAATACATTGGATGAAGTAAGGAACAAATTATTGTAGACACTCAGATTTATGACAATGGGCAAAAGACTCTTTCTTGCTATATGAATTTCTTTTGATAGTATAAGAACGACAGAAGGAAAAAGAAAGTAGTTTTCTTTTGAAGAAGCGTGATGAAATGTCACTGTATAGACTGCAAGTCTTTTGCTTTCTTTTGAGTGAGTGAAGAATCTCATTATTTTCATCAATGCTAAGAAGAAATGAATTGGACAAGAAATGTAATATTGTCACTTGGCGGAAATATAAAGAAAGGAGAAAACTTTGTAAAGGTATAACTCTTTTCTACAAAAGAGAGTTGAGACGATTGGCACTTTTAGTTAAAAATGGTCAAACATCATTCATCTAAGTGGTGATTATAAACTTTGAACTTTGACAACAATAAGAAGTGTTAATGGTATGTATATATCATACATTAGTAAGGTTCGTTAAATGGCTCGTTCGTAGTAGTTTAGGTAAACCATTCAGAAACTCAGACAAGAGATAAACCATTCAAGTGTTCATACTGTGATTATATCAAGTGCATACGTTGCAAATAAAGGTCTACAGCTTGGATCAGACATATATAGTGAAATTTGTCTATATCGGTGCATCAATTTCCATTGACATACTGTTCTAGATACCGCTATAGAGAGAATCGACTATATACAATATTATAATATCATTAAACAAAAGTCGAACCTTGTAAAAATTTCACATGATAAAAGATTTTTTTTTTCATACAGATTGTATGTTATAAACTTATAGTATAATATGTTGGTATATAAAAATAAATAACGGTGAAGCATCATAAGAAACTTTATAGTCAAAGTGTTCATTTGATTTCATTGGAAATGAGGAAACCAAAATACGCATTTCTCCATAATGGTATAAATACTCTGTTTTCATAACATTTCTTGCTACTTTTTTACTCAAGCTATTCTACTATAAAGAAGCATGTCTACATCACAAACACATTTATTGGAATGAATGAGAATTTTATATCAAAAAAGGAAGGAAAATAAATACGTAAAAAGTTGAACATTGAACTCAACTCTACTATATGAGACTCTTCTCTCCACGTTTCATAATAACTCTGAACGACAATGTAATATGTAATGAGACAAAAAAAAGTAGAGTTCAACAAGTTTCAATGCCCTTTTACAAAGCAAATATATAAAGTGTTATTCTCATATATTTTTTATTTCAAGTTGAAGTTCTCTTTCTCTGCTCTCTCCACTTGAAACTATATTGCAACATATTCTTTATTTTGAAGTTGTCATATTAAATTGAATCCTGTTTTATAGCTCTTTAAATCTATGTCTCTCTCTCTCAACAAGTTCATGGAGCAAAATATTTTCACATTTATAATAATTCTTTTTCTCATCATGTAATAATTATCAAATTGCTCTTTGTAATCTGAATGACCTTTTGAGCACGATGCAATTCAATGATATACGTAAGAGTTGTGAATTTAAAAAATTAATTGGCAATAGGTTTTTTTTATCTCAGACACAGAGCAAACAACAAGGTCAGCTGAAGTGAACTTTGATGATGATTTGATTTTCATACAATCAATACAGGCTCAATTTTTAATACTACACTATACAGAGTTTGATACAAACAAGATTTATTATCTCAGAGATATTTGTTTGCTCTCATTTGCTACAACTCGCATCATCATCAGCAGTCTGTATTTATTCTACAGTGAGCCAATGCTGGAAAGATCTTGCGCACACTTTACTAGATAATTACATATTACGTTTGCAGAAGACATTATTAGCGATTAAGAAAAAGTTAATACATAAGATCTGACGAAGACAAAAAAACACGTCATTTGATTGTGTTCACGTTATATTATAAAAGTTAAAGTGAGTTTTGTGTTTTGGAAGTTAGTTTAAAATGGCTTGTTTTAAAGACGGGACTTCTAAAAAGTCATCAGTGATTTTGTGTGATGATGAATTGGTTAAAGTTGAGAAAAGTGAAGAAGCCATTAAAGAGTATTTGGAGGAATTTAGAAAAGCATTAAGAGGTGAGTGACAAAATTTAATATATAGAGATTTACATTGAGGATTGTGAGTTGATATTTTGATTTGTTTTTATAGAACAACCAGAATTTAAAGAAGAAGAATTGTGGGATTTTACTGATCCAACACTTTTAAGGCTCGAGATTTTAGAAATAGCACATGCGAAAACTGAGCTATAAAATCAAAAGTCATAATGCTGCTGTATGAAATTCGCATTGGAGATTTGATTTTTAAACTGTTCGGTTTTACTCATGTGCTATTTCTAAAATGTAAATTTTCTATGGCTCAGATTTCTAACAGCTCGTAAATTCGATATAGATCGTAGTGTTGCAACTGCAAGTGCAAAATATTTAATTATCTTTTAATACTAAATGTTAGTAAGAAATGTAATTGTGATTTGTATGGTCATATAGGTGAAGAAATTTTTCAAATTCAGATTTAATTATCCTGATGTTTCTGACAATGTAATTCCGAAAAAAATGAAGCATGTATTAGTCAACACTGGAATATTTTCATTTCTTAGACATACTGGAGGACTAGGTCAAGTAATGATTATCAGAGCAGGAAAATGGGATCCAAATGTTATTTCTTTTGATGAAATGTGTTGCTGTATTTTTCTTCTTGCTTGGGAAATGGTAATATTTGGAATATCATAAATAATATTTTAGTAATGTATGTTGTGTGTAACGTAAAATTCACATCAATACTTGGTTTAATGGTAGAACACGCTCTTTAAAACTTCAAAGTTTCTAGTTCGATTCCCAGTTAGTGAATTCATTAATGACTTATTTATTTGTTGTATTAAACCTCATTTGCTGTAAGCCGATTGAGCCGCTAATATATTATCAATTCACTTTGTCTGATTTGATCTAATTAGGTCGGAGATAGGGCGACCCAAATTAATGGAATGCGTCTTATTGTTGATTTTGATGGTTTTGGTTTCAATCATTTAAAACACATGAGTCTAAGACGTATTGAGAATATTTGCACTATGCTCACAGTAAGTCTTTTCAAACATTTCATAATTATATTAGGTTAGTTAAATTTATATTATTTTGTTAAACTCATATTATCATTTTTAGGGGACTATGCCAGCAAGATATCAAGGTTAGTAAATTTATAAGTATAAATTAAAATAGACTTTATTTAAAGCTATCTTGTTTGATTACAATTAGCGTTCCATGTAATCAACAATCATTTTGTTGTATATGCTTTATATAAAATTGGAAAACCTTTATTAAATGCTAAGATACTTAAGCGTGTAAGTTTTTTAAAATTTCTAAAAGTAAAATTGTAATATTGAATATAACTTTTAATACTGACAGATGCATTTTCATGGCTATGATTTTGGAAAATCTCTCACAAAGTATTTTGAACCAAATCAATTAAGTAAATCCTGGAATGGAACTTTATCGGAAGAAGAGTTTACTTCAGATGAGCTAATAAAAGACTTGCTACTAAAAGATGACTACTATGAAAGTAAATGAATGACGTATTTTACTTAAGAATCAAATGTCAAATCATATTAACTTAAGCATGCTCTCTATTTTTGTTTTTGCAGAATTGACGTCACTTGGAATTTCAAAATCATAAGATACGTCATTATTTAAGTTGTAATTTGTTAGAGCTTTAAATAACTGTGATTGAATGTGATATAGGAGGATGTATGAAAAATAGAACTTGCTATATATACAAAGTGAATGCGTTATCTTTTTCACTTTAGATACATATGGAATATGTTTATTTAGACATCGTGCTGTCTACTAAAAACGTCAAGTTTAACTACTTAATACGTAATTTATTATTATAATCAAATGTAGTAATTAGTGTTTAGACTGACGCATTGGTCTAAATATTAGTTGTACAAATAATGCTCAAAACTTTAAAATTACTCTATATGTATTGAAGTCATAATTATGAATAAATAATATTTTAGTAGTAATAACAGCTACAAAGTTCATAATATAAATGAAAAATAATATTTTAGTAACGTCTGTCGTTTATAGTGCAAAAATGACTTGGATTTTAGAAAGGGTAGATGGTTTAGGAATAGAGCTCGCTCTTTAAACTACAAGGTGTTAGGTTCGATCTACAGCTAAAGAAAGGCCCGTTTAAATATAATAACTTAAGTTCCGTCTTACCGTTCGATTTCCAGCATTACGAACACGACATGTTAAAGAAGCAGTTTTGCCCACGAGTGCAGTGACATTTTTAGAAAAATCTGTGTAAAAAATCCAATTGATGTATTAGAATCATAAAAACTTCATTTCATTAACTCCAGTTTATATTACCTTTATCAAAATATGGTCCGGGTGGAGAGTAAGCCGAAAAGTCAAACTCATCTTCATCTTCAGCCAAGTTAGTCGACAGTACTGTAACGACAAAAAATTCAAAAAATTAGATTTATATCTCCCTTTTTTATGTAGGGCATTACATTCATAAAAGTAATGAAAGTAAAAATTGCAAAGGCAAATGAATAAATGGCGACATGACAGCTAAGATGACATATATAGTAATAGTAGCTTTTTATATACAAGAGTATAATATACTAAAAAAACTCAATCGACATTTCTTCTACAATTGTACATTAAATTTTTATACAAGTTTGAATAAGCTTTATCATGATACAAGATATCAAAGATCGTTACGAGAATTTCACTCTCTAACAATTGGGTAGACTTGATATATAAATCGTGATGTATAACAACTACAAGTTAGAGCAATGGCCAAAAAAAGAAAAAATTCTTCTAGAATTCCGACTGTGTAACAAAACATCTTTTATTGCTCTCCATGTGCCCATACGAATACAATGACTCTATAACTGTTGTGTAGTATAGAAAATGGTTTCATCTGTTCATATCCAACAAAAACCAATTGTATTTTTTTCTTCTCTAGACTCTAAGCAAGTAACCAATGCTCAACGGTTCAGAAGGGAGTTTGAGTAAAAAAAAGTTTGAAAGCTCAAATACAATAACACATAACACCTGAGCTTGAAACGAGTTTTGTTATAATGTCCCTCTAAAGTACATAAAGTTAGTCTATTTCTTCTTTTCTGTTTCTATATATATATAGTACATTGTATTGTTGTAGTCTGCTTACAATAATGGATCTCTGTCTATGGTAGGATTACATGGTAGAACTAGAAGGTTATTTTACTTTAGCTTTCCCTCGTGCTTCAGCAAAGACTCCTTAGAGAAACGTGAAGGATGAGAGAAAGCCATTTCATATTTTTCGATGAGATTTTCCTCTATTCTATAGCCTTTTATAATAAATCATTACATGACTAAAAAAGATACTACGTTTCTATATACACTTCAGGTATCAGCTGTGTGTGAAGGATTTTTTTGTAAACCTTTTTATGATCTTCTGTCTTAAGTTTAGAAAAGAGTTGACCTAAGAAGACGTGACTTTAAGTCGAAATTGGATTCAACTTTGACAAGATGAGCTAGCAAGAGAGAGAAAGTTGAATCCAAAAAACGGGGTGATTATGTTAAAAACTAAAATTAGAAATTTCAAGTAGGTATACACATGTGACATGAACTCTTCTTCCATCCATAATTAAATTTTAGTATAATAACAAAGTCTGGAGAAGAAAAAACTTGAGTTTCGTCCAATGCGTCACTCTTCTGTCACATTTCCAATATGACACTCACTCAGTCAGAGAAAAGTTTTGTAGAGAGAGAGAAAGCCAAATAATATGAGAAAAATTCAAATTAAAGTCTTTGCCTCAAAACTTTACTTAAAGCATCACATTAAAGTTTTTTGAGTCAGCTCAATTCTTTTGGGGTTCTATGTTAATGTCATCTGTAAAAGTAGCAGAAGGTGTCTCATCAAACGTGTTTGATATTTTTTGAAGGTGATTTCTTTACTATTGATTGTACGTGAGTCACTTTCAAATTTTTTATATGTCATTTTTCTCTTCTATAGTTCTTCTGTTACAACAATACGACTAAAATTTCCATAGAGTTCTACAGTGCTCTATAGTTGGCAGATGCCATATGAAATCTTTCGTCTCAACTATTAAAACTTGTCTTTTATGCTAGTATATAAAATCGTCTACGATAAAATCCACTATGTATGTAAAATGTTCAAGCTGGAGCTGAATTCCAATTTTCTAATAGACTTTCTCTCTTGTGCCATGCCTTCTATGTTTGATGTTTGAGAGCACAGTTTTTAGCATTGGAACAATAGTCTGATTAAAATCGTCTGAGAGTTTATAGTTCTTTTAGCATTGTAGACTTTATATGTAGTGTTGTAGAGGAAGTAGGATTTATTGTATAGATCTCTAAGCTTTTGGATATTATTGTGTATTACGAGTATGAGAGCTAAAATGACAAAGATGCTTTTAGTTTTGATTATCTTCTTATATGCTCAATGTGTTTTATGTTGCTTTAGTATATATATATCTATATACGGCCTACATATGTAAATTAAATGTAGCTTGTATATATGGTATATATATATGAGATGAGCAGCTATATAGTTAGTTTAGTATTATATAATGTTAGAGGAAATAGTACAAGTAAAACTATAAGCCGATGATCCTTTTGTAAATTGTGTACTTTTCGATGTAAACACATTTGCTCTACTTTCTCTCTGTCTCTATTTTATTGTAAAAGGTCAATAAACTCATTCTTCGAAAAATATTGTTTTTAAACTACATATTATATGTAGCATGACTCATTACAGCGCGTTAAAAATTGCGAGCACTTTTTAAGTTCAATGAAAGAGTTGAATTCTAAAGTGCAATAAAGTAATTAGTATGAAGGAGAAACATGATAGTAATTCCATCGTGTCATAATGTCACTCAAGAAAAATATAAAATGAGTAAAAATGTAAGGGGTAAATGGAAAGTAAGAAAAAATCAGACCAAGTTTTAGTTGGCAAGAAGTTGAAACTAAAGTTTGTTGGCTGCTAACATATTACATTATCTAGCGGCCCAATTTGCTTAAACTAGCATTTCTACTTTAAAAAATCTTACATTTAGTTAAATTAATAAAGATTCTTTCCCTCGCTGGGAATCGAACCTAGGACCATGTACCTCCTAAGTCCGCACTCTACACTAAGCCAAGTTTTTTAGCTCTTTTAATTTTATAGTTTTCACGATTACTTACCAAAGACGCTACTAAATTAATGTTCTTAAGATATTTTAGCTTCTAGAGAAAACTGAAGCCAAGTATTAAAAGAAAATGACGGCAAACGCGTTTCCTTTCCTCTATGAGTAAGAAAAGATGATTGATGGATCAAAATGAAATTTTTATTCTATACTCGTCTCTCGCTTCCTTTCGCTGCTCATCTCTTCTCTTATTCTATATACCATATAATATTTGTAATACTAGAAGCCAATATTAGACTTGACATTATATTATAGCTGTAAGTTACACATTAGAATAGGTGTTGATACTAATATAAACAAAATAACAAGACAACCTTGAAGACTTTTAAATTCTATGCATATATGTAGTATAAGATGAAGCAAAAAAAGTTGTGTGCAGCTCTTGAGCCAAAATCTTATTTTGACACATATATGATCTTATACCATCAATTTTCAGTTTATATTCCAAGGCTGTTTTCTAAGGGAAAATAACTAATTTCCACTCCTTTTCAAAAGATTAGTATATGTATTAGTTCCACTAGACAAAAATGTAAAGTAGGACGAAAAGAGTGATGAAGTTGGTTTACTTTAGAAAGTCTATGTTAATCGATTTTGCAAAAATCTCTTATAGTTACTCAGATGCAAAATAAATGTGTAGATTTTGTCTCATAGATTTGAGTTAAAAATTGCAAAAACTTTGTCATCTTGCGAAATATCTAATAATCATGCTGATGAACGTGATGTGATAAAAAAAGTGGGACGACTAAAACCAACAAATTTATTTTCCAAAAAAGCTTATTAAGCTTACTATGCAAAAAATGTTTCAATCTACTTTCCCTTTACTTATATGATAATAATCAATGTGTGTCAAAAGAAGACTAAATCCATTTGCAACTCATTCAAATTACATAATATAAACTTCTTATACAAGTGTGAAAGAAAAGGATGAAAGAGTTTCTCTTCTCTTATGCATTATTTGTATGCTAAAGCTAAATTGGCTTTTCCTTTAGTTTCTCTTGGAGAATTCTCAAGTAGGAATTTCTTCCTTTTAGCAACATGAGTATCATTGTATTTTCCCTCTGTACCTTTTTATCGTATCTTTTGCATAGAAAAGCATTAGTACTAAGAACTCCAACAAAACTACAAAGTCTCTCATTCCAAATGCAATTCAATTGCTCATTGAAGAGAAAGTGGCACACTTTAGTGGTTTCTAGGTTTCATTAAAGGTTTTCTATCTCAAAGTCTGAACTGCTACAACTCTACATAGCCGTAGAATATATAGAAACAAATGAGAGAAAGTGAAAATGACTTCAAGTTTCCACTTACTTATACTTTCACTTCAAACCTTCTTCTTAAGTCTTTTTGTCAAAAACAAGAAGCTTAGGACAATACTTAAGGGCGTCTTTACTAATTACACTAAAGCTTGTTGTGCATGTTAACAAGCTTAAAGTATTTGTCGTCTGTCGACAGTTTTTGGTTTTATTTACTTATGAATTGAAAAGGGAAATAGCAAAAGTGACAACTGTTGAGAAAGTTCTAAACATATTTCTATAGTCTCTCTTGCTATTGATATTATGATTCATCAAGAAAGTTTTATAAGTAACATTATTAAATCTGGTGGAAACACATCGTTCATTTCTTATATAGTTGCGTGTTTACTTTTATGCTAGCATATCATTGCTTAATCTAAAACACTGCTAATTGACAGAGATTTATGATGATGTATTATCATTATTAGTCTACATTTACTTTTTACGCCTACGTTTCACATCAAAAGATTTCTGCAGATTTAAGATTACGTATGAGACACAGGTCGACTTTAGATTAAGCTTAGACTGTACATTAAATGGCTATGCAATATTATGAATTGAATTTAGCATTCGAAACTTGTATAACGGAAATACTTTGATGCCGGAAATGGCAAACAGCATAAAATTAAAGTATAGTTTCTTCGTAAGGACTTAAGGACGACGCTATTATAAGTTCTAAGCTATAGTTATAGCAGAAAGAGAGACACTCAAGTTGATTACAGTGGCGTAATTGATTAAAGCAATCAAATCACCTTTTACAAGATTAGTCTCAACTTGACAGACAGTTCTTATATATTTT
>VCNE01007865.1:0-19298 GCA_009869805.1 Oncopodura yosiiana
GTATGTACACAGAAGCAGTGTGTAGAAGAATATTAGTAAGACAGTAAAACACAGTGATACAAAAGCTATTAATCTTAATTGGTGTTTTAACACACTCATAGTATTTACTTTGTCAGTAGTATCTCACACAGTCCAATTTAATTTTCTGATTATTATATACAGCAAAAGAAACTACCTGCTCCTGCAAAAAGCTACTTGCTACATATATATCTATACTATACAGCTATTATGATTATTACTATCATTATCCTATAATTATACTTCGTTCCGGTTCGCCGGCTCTCTATAGAAAACTTTATAAGCTCCTCTTCTTATTCTTCTTTACTCTATTATATACATTTTACATTATTATCTCTTTATTATCCTACTACGTTTAAGCAAACATGATATCAATATATATATTGTTCTGAATTACGTTTCTTGATAAAACTGAATTGTATATATATATATAAATATAATTCTACATGATGGTCTTTTTCTGTTTGTCCTTTTGTATGTAATGTGCTCTTCCACGCTACTTCAAAAATTGAATTGGAAAATTGAAAATTGATAGACTTCATTAAATATTTAACGGTCAAACGCTCACTCAGCTCACTCAAGCAGCAACAACAGTGTGTTGTATACTTTTTGGTGAACTGAATTGAATATAGTGCGTGTGACAACTCAACTCAGCCGTGTCAACTTTTTTGTGTGTTTAATGACAGAGTAATCAGAGACTAAATGTGTAACAACTAAAAATAATAATACGTTACATTTGTTTACCGGCTTACCTCCCAAGTTATATTTTGCTTATTGTTTTTCCAACACAAGTGTCAAAAAAAGTGTTGACGAATTGCTGCTACAAACAAACAAACTGACATGAACATGTGTTGACACCAATGAACAACAACTAGAGAGTCTTCAATGAATAATTAAAAAAAGAGTGAATATATCTTAAGAGCTAATTAACTTTGAGTGTGTGTGTGACACATTTACAAATTCAACTTTAATTACAAACAAAAAAACAACATCGGATTCTCAATCACAATGATCAATGTACAGTAACCAATTATTAACCTTCACTAAAGTAGACATTGTTGTAGTTTTACTTATTATTGCGTGAAGAGTGTTATTGTGTAGTTAGTTTTTTCTTTTTATATATGCAAATTTATATAGAAATTCTTGAGTCCTTGTTGAAAATGCAAATAATAACTTTTCTATTCTTATTTCTCATGATATATATGTATATATTTGAACACAATATGATGATATAGTCAAATGATAACAAACTCTTAGCATTACTAATAGCATTTTGGTGAGTATTGGAGCAGAAGAGAGCCAAAGTGCTTATCAGTTTTGCATTCATTATTTACACTTATCATATATTTCAACTGAAAGTCAATTTCCCCAACTGTATATTTATTCACTTCTTGATGATGATTACATATTGTATTTGCATGTGTAGTTGAGTATGCATGAGTTCTCTTATAAAACTATTTGCTACTTACTAATACAAACATTAACTCATCTAAGCATGTGTGTGATTTATCGAAAATTGCAAATTGCTTTTGTTTGTCTCTCACACGCTCTACTACTACAACAACATAACTCTCCCTTATAGCTCATAACTTAAACACCTGTCAATCTTTCTCTTGATTTGATGACTTTTTGATATCTCTATCCTCCTGTCATGTCAAATTGTTGTTGACTCTGAGCTCTTTACTTCGTTGTTGAGAGAAATAGATAGAGATAAATAATATAAATGTTTAGTCAAGAGCTTAAAAAATTTTCAAGTATCTATGAATAGTTGTAAAAACTATTTGTGTAGTGGGTTATTCAGTTAGTAGTACTAAGCTTAAATTATTATAATACTTGATATGTATTTCCAGGTGCTAGGATCTCCTTCATCATCTTCAGCAGGAGGAGGTGGAGGAATGAGTGGCTCAGCTTCTCCCGTTACAAATTTACCAACTGGTGGTGGTCCTGGTGGCGTCACAACATCACCAGGAACTTCCTGTTGTGAAGGTGGTCGTCCTCTAGTTACCGATCCTGTCACAGGTCAATCTGTTTGCTCATGTCAATATGATCCATCCAGGTTAGTATACATCAAAATCTTTTTTATGAAGACATCAAATTTTTTATATGAGCTTTAGTATTAACTCATCAAATTTTATTACTGTTTTTCTTTTTCCTTTAGGTTGACATTATCATCATACCCTAGACTTGCATATGGAGCGACTCCATATGCCCCTGCCACAGAACAAAATCCATATCCCAGCTTAGAGTCATCAGCCTTCTACTCACCCTTGGTAAGTTTTCTCTCTCTTTTCCTTTTCTTGGATGATTTGTCACTTTGGCTAACTAAGCAGTATATAGATATAGACAAGAGTATTTAGAAAAAGATCTTTTAGAGATTGGGTTTCAGACAAACAAAACTTTTTGGGTATAGTAGTAGGAGCATTCATCATAGTGTTGTATATGGTCATGACATATTCATCCTCCTTCTCTTTCTCTCTCTCACACACAAAATGTAGACATGAGAGAGAGAGAGACTTTTACAACAACACCAAGATTTTGGTTGTTGGCAAAAAAGGCTTGTTCTTTTGACTGAGAAGACTTGGAGAAGATCTGTTGTGTAGGTGCGTGATAGCTCGTCTATGAAACTTAAGACACTTTTTCTAGAAGAAAATTACTATGCTCAAAATTCATCAGAGTTAAAAAGATAGAGATATATCAAAAGGTTAGGTATTAATTTGCATAAAACTGGCATAGGATAATCATTATTATCACATCATATCATCATTGATAGTTGTTTACATACAGTTATAGAGACTATAGGGACGTTTTCGAGTGTCATAAATTATAGAATGCGTTCAATGTTCAAGGCTGATGTTGGCAGGAGAGTCGTAAGAAAATATAAGAAGAGGAAGATGTAATCTTGAGTAAATAGTATATAGTGTTATTCACACACAAACATAGGGACTTAAAAACAACAGAAGGATAATAGAAAAATAATGGTCATGACTATATTGACTTGGCGCTCTAATATAATGACATGTCATAAACTCTCTCCGAGTCGCTGTCTCTGGACACACAGACAACAAAACAATGCATTGACAATTCTTATAACAAGAGTTTACATTGTATTTTTGTGTCTCGTACATTTGTAATGCTAGTACTAATGGTCCTTGTTATGATATGCTGTTGTTTTTTCAGAGACTCAGTGAGTGAATGAATGGAATCTGTGACTGATAATGTATGTGTTTTTTTTATTTAAAAAAAGGGTGGATCAGCAGGTCCTGGTGATGTTTCTTGGGCTGGAGCTGGAAGTCTAGGCGCTGCTAGTTATGCAGGATATCCATACGATCCAACTTTTGCTGCTGCCTACGGGTCAGTATCTCTTATGATTTTTTTATATTCTGTATATATTATATATAACTATAGATCCTAGTCTCTCTCTTTCCTATATCTATAAAAAGTTTTTTTTGAGACCCCTACCTCATCTTTCTACTATACCACATACTGGTTGCATGAAACTTCATGATGCCACACACTGACTTTCCCAAATTAGATTAGAGGAACCACTGCCACTGGCTCACTAAGTTTAACTGATTTATTATGACATGAGCCCGTACCCCTTGTCTCCAAAATGTTCATATATATCCATTGAGATGATACCTTATTCACTTATTCCTCTTTTAGTAGTAAAAAGAGAAAGAAATGCTCCTTGTTTCTCTCTATCTCTCTCTCTCTGCTCGCGTTTCTCTTTCTCTCTATTGCATAATCAACAGCCAACATTCACCCTTTTGATCTTTTTCTAGTAGACTATCACTCAATGCAATGAAGAGAAAAAGTAAAGTCTCACTCTCTCAATAGGAGAGCTAAAGACAAATGGTAGAGTGTATGGAAATCAAATCTTTCAACAATCGAAATCATCTCTCTCTCTTTTGGAAGGTTCACTATATATCCAAACTAAACAGCATGTGCTTTTTTCTTCTTTTTACTCCTACACGCATATATATACATATGATTACAATGATATTTTTTCTTCTTGAGACGTATAATAATATTGTATTGAGATTTTTTGGCTCCTTGCTCACAATTGGTGGTAATAATCTTGGTGGCGATAGCGAGCTGTGAGCAGCCTAAGTAGAATTAAAGGAGTAAGCTTGGTAGTATATAGTAGTAAAAAAGTTATGAACTATGAACCCATTGAAATTTTTTGGACAAGAGGTTTCAGAACCTAAAAGCTTATAAATGTATAATAATAAGAAGACAGACGACTCAACTATGAGGCTCAGACAGAAGAGTTAAGAAAAAAAACACAGCAGAACTCTCATGAATTTTTAATTGAATTAAACATTTTTAATATGAAAAAAGTCAAGCCGAGGTTAATTTAATATATTTTCATCCTTTTTCCCCATGAATCCTTTGCTATTTGACCTTTAGTCTGATCTAGTTATAAATATAGAGATGATAACAATGTGATGATGAGCCTTTTTTATTCATCTTGATAGTTTTTTTGGTTTAGTCGGACGACTCTCTACCTGTCTACAGAGATATTGATATGAAAATAACTCATGAAAAACTACAGGTTAGCTAGAAAAGTTGAGAAGTTGAGAACAAGAGAGGGGTACAATGTAATCAGAAAATAGAAAAAGAATTTGGTACAAATTTGAAGCTACGTTGATTTTTATTACCCTACATTCCCATTCCCATATCGTTAGACAAGACTAGGTTCTTATATATTAGTTTATAGCTTTTAAGCTGTCTAAGACCTGACTAGACTCTACTTCTTGTTCTTTAGCAGCTAAAATTCTTTTCTGTAATTTGACAAATGCCGAACATCTCATCAGTAAATTGGAGTAATATAGCACACTATACTGCAATAACTAAGCTTGTTAGCAATGAGTTGAAAAATTAGGCATTGAAGCTCAAAACTAGATGTAATATATACAATAGCGTTTTGCGATTCGTTTTGCATCAACTGTTTTTATTTATGTATCTCTCTTCTTTTCATACTTTGTTAGCATTATGAGCATTATACTAGCTATAAACTTCTATTATGATTTTGATATTATGTGTGAGACTCACTCACATCACTATATATATATATATATAGAGTGCAAGAGTTTAAGTAAGCGGAACGAATCAAGAAATTACAGTAGTAAAATCTCTCTAAAGTTTATTCTGGCAGATTAGTCTGTGAGTAAACTTGTTGTACATATTATTGTTAGCTTCTCGATGGACATATGTATTTTAGTGTGTACTACATGAGTTGTTCACTTCACTACCAAATACTACATAATCATATACCATCAATTTAATGACTCAAAACTAAAAACATTATATATATATATAAAACTTTATATGCGTGTATGCACCAAATATATATATAAAGGGTAATAATATTTATCTACCGAGAAGTTAGCAAATAATGTAACAACAAAATATGTATACGCACAAGCGGCGTGAGCCATAAAGTATCGTTGTTAGAAATTGCAGCAAAGAGGCAAAGAGAGTTGGCTGAGACTGTTGTACTATGTGTGTGACTCGGAAATACCCGGGTATATAACAAGCGGAAGCCACAGTGAAGGAAATGCATTAAGGAGGGAACTATTTTAAGTGGGGGTCACAGTAGGGAACAAATCAAACGACACAAAAGGGTTAGAAGAGAGATGTGAATCATTTTCACCAGTGAACACCACAGCAGCTTGTAGATATATATATGAAGAAAATGTCTCTTTTCTCCTCCTAGCTTATTATTACTTGCACACACATATTATTTCATGAGACACTTAGTTCCTACTCTCTTCTTGTATTTTATTATTTGTGTGTGTGTAACAGCTTGAGACTTTTTACTAATAATCTAAACTATAAGCTATACAAGGATTAAAAACCACTATGAACAACAAAAACAACAAGAGCTCATGAGAGTTGTTGAATATTACACTTAATATACATATACTTAAGTATGCACTTCACACATTCTCAAAGAAGAGCATTAGAAGTATAATAAGCAAGAGTCATTTTGCATTTCCTTGTTATGCTTTTAATTACGAGTAGTCATTGTTTACGTATTTACTTTTAACACCATGCTACAGTGCACATAATTATTAATATTATAATGTGTGTAATAATAACTTTTTGAGAAGAGAGAGAGAGAGATGTACTCTATGCACTTTGCATCAAATTTTTCCTCACACTTGGTCAATTTTTCGTACATATTTCATTATCATTAGTATCAAGCTAGTGGTTAAAGCATTACACTTAAACTCATGAAGAGTATTATGATATGATTAGACATTATAACTCTTATAGTAGTCTAATCTCTCTCTTAAAGCTCTTGACCTACCTTCATTTTTTCAAGGTAATTAACAGTGCGTGACTCTACTACAGATGAGATTCATCATCATCATCATCATCTGCAGTTAGAGTTGTCTTCTAATATTTATCTTGAGTACACATTTTATAATGCAATTGGAAATGAGAAAGAGATATAGAAAAGAAGAAGAAGGAGAGGTGTGAATAAAAATGATGAGTAAAGTGCAATAAGCATCTTGAGTCTACTTAATTTTTCTTACCAATTACGTTGTCATTAAAATTTTTTCAAGAGTAAATTCTCTCTGATTGATGAGTCGATTTCACTCTATGTATCTCTCTTCTTCCATTTACTCATTTGTACATTGAGACTTTTTTTCTTCTTCATCGTCTATATACTTGATTAAAAACACGCTTCCTTGCATTTTAGACAAATGTGTTATAGCTAAAGACTAATGATATTGAAAGATGAAATCTCTAAACTACTAGTAGTAATTTACTCAATGTTATTTACACATTTACACTACGTTTAAATAATATCATAAGCAAAATGGCATTAAGTGTATAAAGATAGATATTGATAATAGTAGTAATAACTAGATATACTATTATAAAAGTATATTGTACCACACTTGTGCTTTTGCTTCATCTATAGTAATGTGAAAACTCGCTCAAGAAGTTTTATTATATGGATGTCGTAAATTATAATAATAATAATATTGTTGAACATATGCAACTACATATCCTTTAGCACATTGAGAAAATTAAAGAGAGAGAGAGAGATAGATACTAACACGTCATATTACATTACAAGTAAAACATGTACAACATTTTGCTTCCATTCTTCCATTACAAGAAACATGAATAGTTTAACTACATTAGCCAACACAACAACAACAACTCATACAACTTTAATTTTATACAGCTACCTAATTACAACGAGCTAATAACAATGTAATGAGGATATAGAAAACTTGTCAGAGTAAAAGCATTTAGTAATTATGCTTGTCCACATCATATGTATAGTGAGTATATACCATAATATCATTTGCTTCAGCTTAACTTTACTACCTCTACTTAATTTTTTATTTGCTCACATTTCTTTTCTCACATATAGATATGAGAATGTTACTAATACGATACTGCATTGAAATAGTTTTGCGTGTTTTTGTCCTTCGTCCTACTTAATCTATTCTATAATCCTAATATAGCCAATTGACAATAATAATAATAGAGATATAGAGAATGGATAGTAGTAATGAGACAAAATAATCTAAATGTGTTCTCTTATTTGTTCCTTGTATTTTTATAACAGGTACTCGACTGGAGCATATGATCTTGCAGCCAGAAGGAAAAATGCTACAAGAGAGTCCACTGCCACATTAAAAGCATGGCTAAATGAACACAAGAAGAATCCTTATCCAACAAAAGGAGAAAAAATTATGTTAGCCATCATTACAAAAATGACATTGACACAAGTTTCCACTTGGTTTGCAAATGCTAGAAGAAGACTCAAAAAAGAAAATAAAATGACTTGGGAACCTAAGAATAAAACTGATGATGATGATGATGACGGCAAGGATGATGATGGTAAGTTTCTTTACATTCCAAGCAACGCCAAGATTAAGATATTTTCTTCTTCTTAAAAAAACCACAAGCTATTTATCATCAAGTATTTAGATTACTCTTAACATATACTACATACATATAATATTTTTTCACTGAGTGTGACATGTTCAACAAGAATTAGGGTAGCTGGAGAAAAATATTATATATAAATATAGACGAATGATTTCAGATTGATATGAGAAACTAGCTACATATATATGTTGTTTGGAAAGAGTCTCGAGGATAATATATAGTGTTATTATTATGTTAGTCTCGGGTGAGAAAATATATGGAGAGAAGTTAGTGAATATGATGGGAATGTTGAAAGACAGTAGCATTTGAAGGGTGAAGGGTTAGGTTATATAGGCACATAAGGATTAAGATCCCCTTTGGCTCATACTTCATCAAGGATTACTTTTCAGAGGCTCTCATGTCTCTAAAAGTCTTCTCTCTCTCTTATACTATATCCATTTTTTACTTATAAAAAGAGATAGATATATGTAACATGCCACTCAACCATGTAAAATCACAGACTCATTCGATGGGTCACATCATCATCATCATCATATATCAGAGTAAGAGATCCAAGCCAACATTTTTTCCTATATATAATAATGTAAAAGTATATGTATAGGGAAGAGTGAGTGGCAAACTAATCCGCCTTAATCAGAATGTGACACTTAATTGCACTGACTTTTTAAGTCAGCTTGAAAAGTTTGCGAGAGCTAAGCTGTGCAAATGACATGTAGTAGTAATATGTAATATAATATACAAAGTTAATATTGTAGGATTTTTTGGGGTAATGTGTGATGACTCACAAAGTCAACTTTTAATATATAACATATTTTATGGTTTTATGGAGGAGAGAGAGAGAAAATATCAAATCAATTGGGTAGAAAATGAATTTAGAATCCTATTGTATACATAAAAGACACGTGTTTGAATACATTGAACAGCTCTATAAGAAGTAAAACGTGTCATGGCTTTATTTTCTAAAATGAGTTTCTTTTTTGTAATATATATAGATGACGGTGACTCGTCTCATGGAACACCGACTTCACCCGGTATAAATAATAATAATACAATAGGAATTAAACATGACCACCATTCAAGTGACCTCAAGTCCGACTGCTCAGGAATAGCAAATAAGCCTAAGATTTGGTCGGTAGTAGAACAAGCAAGTAAGTTGCAAATCTTTTTACAAAATTTTTTGTTGATCTTAGACTCTAGTATACTACTGTTCTTTTCAATTGCTTATAGAGTCGATTGTTTACATTGGTTGCTAATGACATGTAAATTAGCATAATTACATTGGTGAGAAATACTTTTATGCTGAATTTTAGTTTTATTTCTAATTTTTTTGTACTTAAATTCTAAACTTACAAATAACCAGGCTTTGCATTTTTTTCACTTTTCACTCTTCAAGAGGTAAAAAGTGAAAAAATTGAAATTTTTCACTGAAATTATTGACAAAAATAGGCTCCATCTAGTGTAATTATAGTGTAATTAAGGGTGAAATAGCCCCCAAAACACACGATGGCGAGTATTTTTTTCAATTATTTCAATTCTTTCAGTGCAAAATTGCATTTTTTTAAAATATTTCAATTTTTTCACTTTTCATCTATTTTAAAGTGGTGAAAATTTTTGAAATATTTCAATTTTTTTCATTTTTCACTTTTCAGTGAAAAATTTCACTTGCAAAGCTTGCAAATAACTCTGTACTTATACTATCTTAACCTAATCTATTTCCATATCACTACTACTATCTGATTCATCTTCACTAATACTATCTATTTCATCCTCAATACTACTTTCACTATCAGAATCGTCGTCGTTCACGTTGATAATAATTGGCGTTGGACTACTATCAATAAAATCTTCAGCTATTGATGATTCTCCAGTCTGATTACAAGATCTACACAATCATTACCCTTTCATAAAACGATAGCTTATGTATGGTGCAAGTATCCAATTCAACTGCACGGGCCGCATATAAAATACCAGTGGCGTTTAGCTATGTGTGGTTTATTTTATTGTTATTTGCTTACAACTTTTTAGTGAGATTTTATTATAATAATTAAGAAACTTCTTTGAACCAATCTACAATGTAGATTTGGCCACTAGTTTTTCCATAAATCCTGAGACAAGTATCTTGTGTAAACGTATTTAAACAATGAATAAATGCACGGTTGAGTCATGCTCAATCCGTTGGTAAATCTGTAATGAAGATTTATTTTTTAATAGGAATGTACTTTTCTTTGTGTGAAAATGAAACAAAGAAAAGTAGCATAAAGAAAAGATTAGCTATTTCATATGCGCCATCTATTTGTTTTGACCTTTACTAGTGTAACAAAGAAAGGTCACACTCACCAATGTAATTATGCTAAATTACACGTCGTTAGCAACCAATGTAAACAATCGACTCTATAAGCAATGGAAAAGAACAGTAGATGTATTTAAAAGACTGAAAGCTCTTAAAATTACAATTGACGCAATGAATAATGTATTAAATGTGTCTATACGAAATATACCTACGTTACTTTTCATAACTAATGCTAATTAGTTACTGAGTTAAAATTTTACCTTTGCTTCCCACTCCCTGTTTGATTCCAATGATGTATATAAAAGTAAGTAAAAAAATCAAGTTATTTAACTTCTATTACGTTAATATGAGCATTATATTAATTACAATTTACGTACATGCCTGTGGTCCCAGAAAAAATTACATTAAATTAAAAAAAACATGCTTTAAACACATAATATCTAAACTGTCTGTATTTATTATTTTAGAGATGCAATAAAAAAGTTTATACCAATGATAATAATTGCCTGGAGTACAATCAAACATATTGTACTGATGATTCGGTTGTCATTGAAGTGTCCATCGATAATTTGAACGTCTGAGATTCAATTAAATATATTAGTACTAATTCATTTCATAAATATCACAAGTAAACCAAAAGCTACTCTCTTTAGTTTACACCTATCCCACTTTCTTATAGTGGTCCACTTCTCTAAGCTTTCTCATGATGTTATATGGAGTATAGCAGTTTACATATAACATCATAAGCTTAGACAACTCGACTCCTAGCTCGATCTAAACCAAAGAGAGTCGCTTTTCCTTTACCATTGTAATGTCTTACTATTCTCAGCCATCACTGCTATAACAGTTTCCGAAAAGCCAACAATATTAAGTGCAGCCATTGCCGAGTTAGCAAATCCAAATACGACACCAATTGGACCACCTGTAAGTTTATACCATTAGAAACTATATCCATTTACTTTTCTATAGTATTTCATCATACCCATTTCCGGCCCAAGAGATCTTGAGATCATATAGTAAATTCCACCACCACTAATCTCTCCATTTGTTGATGCTTGACTCATACTCAAAGTCGTAATTGTTGTCACTAGTGTTGATAGCGCAATAATTATCATAGTTTGTATCATTCCACTTTGAGACACCATCCATGACAATCTTAAGAAGAGCATTACTCCCCAAATGTTGAGTAAGCAGCGAACGAGACAGCCTTCGATCCATCTAATTTATTAATTAAGGATCATTAATTAAAAATTCATCATTAATTAAAAATTCATAATTAATTAAAAATTCATCATTAATTAACATTTAAGCTTACCCAAATTTAGGAGCGCCTGATGACGGATCTACGCCAGGTTCTCGTGGACCATTCTAAAAAATACATCTTACATATTAAATAATAATAAATTTTGGTAATATATTTAGTACCTCAGCTCTTCGTAAGCCATCCTCATGCAACTCATCAATAGTCGGCCGTTGCATAGCTTGCAATGACATAATATTCCTATAATTATTTTCATTTGGTAAAGCTTCTCTTGTATACTGATGTAAACTTTTGCCATAAATTCCACCAAGGGTATTATTGCTGTTCATAAACTCATCAAGTTGTGGAAGAGTTGAGCTTTTTCTTCGGCCCCAGGCAACTAAACCAGCCAAAGAAGATTTTCGACTTCTTGGTGGTTGTTGAGATTGATGAGGCATTGATGGTGATGGTGGTTGCAAAGCCATTGCTAAAGAGTTAGTATCACTTAACCAGAAAAAACGACACACAATTACACAGTCACAATTTTTTAAAAGGTTTTTGGCTTAAGTTACCCTGATAAGGGTAGGTTAGAATTTAAACGGGCTAAGAAGACTCCATGCACAGTTGCTAATTGGTAAACTGCTAGAATGAAACTAAGGAGTCTGAATTATTGGTCGTTGCAATTCATTAGTATTCCATGGTTAGATTTTAAATGGGGGTTTAATACAGAAGCTCATATACCAATAATTTTCTATTAACAGTCACTGTAGGTAGCTTTAGATATAAATTATACAATTTTACGTAGTAAAAGTTTAAGTAAGTTTTAGACTGCTAGAGGATTTACGGTATGCTACAATTAAAATATTAATAGTCAAGAGGTAACGATTTGCATAAAGATTAGCAACACAAGCTATTTGTTTCCAGCTTAAACCACTTGGTTTGACTCTATTAAAATATGTGAACGTCCTACACACATATTGGAGTAACGTCTCCTGTGAGTAGCAAAACTAAACATATAACACACCACTAGTTACGGTGGACTCTGTCTATAACGGTGGATCAAGAGCCAAGGAATTTTTACTGTTATAAAGAGAGTCTGTCTATAACGGTATTAGGAACAAATGAATCACATGAGCGTTATAGAGAGAACTTTTTTCAATCAGAATGCTCAATTACATAGTCAAATTTACTCGAGGCATTGGCTTAATGTTGCTGGAACGTAGCAAAGATCTGAACTATTCCTTTACTCAGATTTATCCAGCACAATTTTCCACAACTTTCACTACTCTTTCTCCAGAAAATGTAAAAATACCCACTGAAGATGTCGTTTTTATTCAATTACCGTTATAGAGAGAGCCAGCTTTCCTAAAATTGGGTGGAAATACACCGTTATAGGCAGAATACTCTTATATACAGAATTGTTATAGAGAGAGTCAATATAATGTATTTAGATAGGCTTTAAGCCTAAGAGACTGGAAAGTCACCGTTATAGACAGAATACTGTTATAGATGGCTACTCTTATAGACACATTCCACTCTAATGTTATCTAGAGTTCGCAAAACTGACCACTAGTAAATTATGTATAGGATATCCAGTTCGAACTCGCTGTAGAATGTAAATGAGAAATAGAGAATTGATTTAGAGCGTAAGCAAATGTCGTCACTTTTCCTTTTCTCAAGTTATTCCCTCATCACGCAATTGAGTTTATGTAGATTGAGACATTATAGCTACCTCAAATCTCATTAGTGAATATTTTCTTCATTTGGATATCTTAATGAGTTTCTCTTCCATTCGCATGTTGATGTTTTAACATATGTACCTGCTAATTGTGACATCACACACGATATGAATTAATGACTAGCAAAAACTATATTCCTAAGATTCTCATTAGCTAACTCATTAATATTGTATTGCATCAGCTTTCTTAATTTAAGAGATTAGTGATTTTTTGGTGGACTAGATATCTTTTTGAAACTCTTATATGCTAAACCAATTTTGATATATATATGATAAAACTTGACAACATTAATAATGACATCCTCAATGGAATATCGATACTTAAAATTTTCAATTATAAAGACTCCAGCACTAAAAGCCAACAGTGAGACAAATAAACCGAGAACCACTTGAATTTGCTCAATGCTAACTTTCTCAATATTATTATCCAAAGTCTCAATTTGTTTCGTTAACAAGTAATTCTACAAATTAGAAGGAACTTTAACCACTGCTGTTGCGTTCATCAGTACAATTTTCGTTCTTAGTATAGCAAAATATTGTGAACTAAATCCATCAAAATAATCTGGCGGAGTGTGAACCGTGGACCGCTCGTGGACCAAAATTTTTTTAATTTTTAAATTGACAAGATATTCAAAACTTTCACAGACAGAGGAACACCCTCTAACTATAATTATACTACTTAATTGCTATTTCATTTTAGCACAAGTTACACCTACATGCATGCTCATTAGCAAATAAGCTAATAACAAAAAGGACTCATACGTCATTCAAAATATGAAGTTCACTTCAGATCTATGATGCATATTAAAGGCAATATCACGTAGTAATTATGGTGTAATTAACTAAGGATCACAATTTTTGGCTCTTGGCCCATCGCTATAGACAGAGGATTCCAATGTAGTTCTATTATTGTATTGTATTGCTTTTATTCAATATCCTTAATTATGATATATAATACTAGCGTAAAATACAACATTTAGGTCCTTACGTTGAACATAATTAAATATTATTACACATTTGATACAATACGCTTAACGCTAGCAATAATCGTTTTCTACAGTTGCTGAGAATGTAGTTTAAGATGTTTTTTAAGTTTCCCAGTGTCCTTAAAAGCAGATGAACAAAGTTGACATTGGTAGGGTCTCTCTCCAGTATGAGTTCGACAATGAATTTGTAATTGAGATGCAGTATACGTTGCATAAGTGCAATTTGGAACTTCACACTTGTATCGTTTGTCACCACTATGAGTACGATGATGTTTAGTTAAATTGGATCTATTAGCACATCTAAAAGTACACATGTCATATTTGCACTTGAATGGCTTTTCCCCTGTATGAACCCTTGAGTGCCTCCTTAACAACTCAGCTCTTGCACTACAATAGTTACATAAGGAACACTTAAATCTCTTAACATCATGAATTAGCATATGGCGTCTCAGATACTTTTTCTTATCGGAAGAGTAGTCACAATGCTGACATTTAAATGTGCCATTGGTAGAGTATCTTTTTGGTACAGTTGATTGGTTGTCAGCCAATGGATCTAAAAAGGAAATAAAATTTAAGTATAGATTTAAGGGAGTTGCTCATTTTAAGCTTGTTACCCTCAGTCGGTTCGTCATCGTGTTGATCATGAAATATTGGAGCTTCGGGTTGATTGGCTAATGAAATGGTTACCAAATCACCTATGCCTTCAGGGTTAATTTTGATATCAAATTCTTCAGTGTAGTTAGCCATTAGTTCAGCTGATGATAGAGTACCGGAGCCTAAAACGAACGTTAATTTCTAATTTAGAGTTTACATGAAAAAATGTAAATTTTAATTAATGTTAAATCTCATTACTCACTGCTTGCAGCATTGTTGGCAGTAGGAATAGTGACATATGAGTCAATATTTGGCTGAGGCTGAGAGTTAATTGCCAGCTGAGCAACTTTAGATGCTAAACTCTGATGAATTTGTGTTAGAGTAATAATCGAAGTTTGAAGTCTGGTTAATTCTTGCTGAATTTCATGGACGTCTACACCCATTTTAAATAAGGGATTGGAAAACGTTAATTTGTAATTAGGTCGACTCGATTTAGTAATTATGAGTTAGTTGGATTTGAGAAGAAAATTTTCTCTGACACAATTTGAGAGTGAGAACTTTTCGTAGTGAGTTCGCGGATTAAATCTGCTGAGGGGAAATATGAGAATCAAGAAGCGTCTCTACTTTGTTCATTTATGAAAGTGCATAGCATGAAATATTTTTGTGAACTCGTAAATATATGTGAAATGTTTCACTAGAAATTAGGTGTAGTTATCTAATTGTTTGTGCCACAATTAAATTATAGATATCGTTAGAAAATATACTGATTAAAATATTTCTAACACAATTAGCTGCTAGATCACTGTTAATTAACGCTATTCAGTTATGAAAAATTCTGTAATAAAACATTGTATGTAATTTATTTACATTTTAAGTAATTTTGTTAGGACATATTGTTGCATAGAATATTTACAAGAATTAGTTACATATCTCATTAAAAATATTATCAGAACTATTTAAATGTTTACGTGCTACGCCATTCAAAAATTATTTTATACATGTTGCATATTTCCTTATATAAAATTGACATGATTCAAATTTCTAACTATTTCGTCGTAAATATAAATCAAACTTTTCTATCAACCTTTTCCATGCTTTACCCAATACAATACAAAATTCAATAACAAAATTCCATAAAAGTATTCTACATTCAATCAAAAACACAACTATACTCAACGAAATACTCCAGCTTAGCAAATAAATAAAAATACTCTTGCACAAAATTGACTCCATTCTAATAGATTTAGCTTGAGCCTTAGCATCTTTCCATCTTTCATACATTACAAGTTTTTCTCTATGCAAGTATGACGGCTCAAGTGTCTTCCAAAAATTAACTAGACCAGCTTGATTAGCCATCTGAAATTCATTCTTAAAAATTCCATTAAAATGGTGCACAAAGTATGAATACCTTTTAAGTGTAGCATACGGCTTTCTCATTACGTAACACTCTTGGCCAAGTTTAATAGAATTACCTAACCATCCTGTTACATCAGTGCCTCTAATAGCTACAGCCGTATGGCTTGAACCAAATATGCAGTCTTCAACATCAATTCCATAAAATGCAAAATAATTTTCTGTCCAATTCACACCATTTTGTAAAAATATTGGCTTATGCAAATAAGCTGGAGGTACAACCCCTGTAAGATTTGAGTAACATATTTTATACCCAGCATTTAGTAGCTCTTGCAGATCTTCATATCTATCAGGTGGCGATGGCAGCAAAATCTCACTTCGAAAATAATTCTCATACTCAATTGATACAAATAGGCAACAGGAAATTAGAATCAAATCCATCCATGAAATAAATTTCATTTCTTGACGCAGCAAAACTGCGCAGACTCGAGTAACAAAATCCTGCAATTCCATTGGTCGCTTCTGTAAGCATCGACCAATGAGAAGACAGATTGGAACCAAAATTAGAATCAGAATCCAAATCTCCCGGCTAAATGTACTAAACCACATTTGCATGTATACTTTCTCCTTCCCTTTTTTTCCACAGTAAAATAATTCAGTTTTGAATGCATCTTCAAATAAAAACTGACCAACGATTCTTAGTGCCCAGTTGGACCAATCAGAAACTGAGTTGAGAGGATAGATTTGGGATGTTCGTAGAAAAGGCATTTGACCTTCTTTAGTATACATTGATAATGGTGTGAAATTGTATCGAGATTTTAAATGATATATTGGCCAGAAATGAGTATTGAATTGGTTACAATTTTTTGGAACTAGAAATACATTTGTGCCAAGTTTTCTACAGGGATTTAATGTCGAATGAGATACTGTGACGTAATATTGATTTAACTGTCGATTTAATTCCCACCAAAGTCGTTTAGTGTAAGAGCTCAAAATATTTTGGTTAGGTTTTGGAATTTCATACCAGGCTCCTACAATTTTAGGACACCATGGGCAAAATATATACGACTCCGAAATTTCTAATGTAGCATCCTGAGGCATTACACATAAAATAACCTGAGCATCAGAGTCATAAAATGTTCGGCGCTTTGCTAATTCCTTTTTAGCGTCATTGGCTGTTTGAGCTGATGAATAAATTAAGAGATAGACATAATTGTAAAGTTCATAATTCATATGTAATACACTACTTGATTTTTTACTAAATTGAATAGAAATAAAATGATTTAATTGATCTGGATTTATTGGCTCGATGCTTAAGTAAATTCCACAATTCTGCAAGCTTGATTTTAACATAGTTTTAGATGGGTAGTAGCTTCCGTCCCAAGGAGCTACAGAAAACTCATAGTGAAGGATCCAAGGAATGTTTTGAAACTCTAAGAAATATTTTTGGTGAATTAGATTATGAGAGAGTTTAAGAGTAGAATTGTTGTAATTGTAGAGATGGATAGAGCACCAGTGTGGCACAAGTGTAGAGAGAACTTGGGGCAATAAGAGAAAATTGACTAGAACTATATTTCTAGTTTGGGACATTATTATTCGGTTTTTTTAGGACGCCAGCAAAGGAGTTATGAAGTGTTGGACTTGCATATATAAAATGTCTTTCAAAGTAGAATTTTTAGTACAGTATACGGAATGATGTAAGTAGATTTGTAGCACTTAAATTTGGTAAAGGTAAAGTGTTGTGCAACACATAAGAGATAGTTACATATCTTATATACTGTCACGAAACTTGGAACAAAATAAAATAGTCAGACACTAGACAATTCTCTGTGGAATTCATTGAAGGTTGCTTACTTGTGTAATTTTAGAAATTTAAAAAAGAAAATCAATTTTGCTGGAATAAATTGAATATAGCTGTCTATATATGTATAACAACTGCCAGTAGTATTATTGGAAATTATTGATTTTGTATCAGTCCAACTAAAATGAATTATTGTTTAATACTAAGTAAAGAGAAAAGTGTTGTATTGAATGTACACCAGATTTAGAAGTCAATGTTATTATAAAGACTCATGAAATCATTATATTTATAAGTATAGCTACAGTAACAATGTACATATTCATTAATTCCTAATTGCATCTTATTTATTATTACATGAAATACAACATTATGCATTATATTTACTTTTCTATACTTATTTTTATGACAATTATAAGATGACACTCAACGAATAATGTGTTACGTTTGTTACAATGCTTAAATATCCCTCAAGTATGTTTCAATTGTAGTTTCTATTGATATTGAAGTGTTAAGATTCGCGTTAGCTTAAATATTTCTGCAACTAATAAAGAAATAATAATTGTTGAGTAACTCTACGCTCATTTGTCACTAACATCGTAACAGTAATTAATTGCATAATACATTTATAATAAATACATGATATTTGGATTTATTAACTGCAGAACAAAGTCTCAGATTTCTCTCAGCGTCTCTTTTCGTGCCACACTTCCCCAATACGTTTATAACTATGCGCTAAACAAAATATTTCGAACTCACTGTCAACTGTACACTTTTTCTACTCAAAGTCAAAAAAAAATTTCTAAAAATTAATTTAAACCACTAGTAAACAATTAACTAGTAAAAAAGGACTGTAAAACGTACAAAATGGCTAATGAGCTATTTGAAATCCAGGATGAGTTAATGAAGCTACAATCCTCAATTGTCACATTAACTCAAATTCATCAAAGCTTAGCCAAAAAAGTTAACCAGCTGACAGCCAATGTAGAATATTCTCAACAATTAAATCTCAACTCTATGATCTCTGCAACGAATGCTCAAAGTAGCAGTAAGTCTTACAATCTTCTCGACACATTAAGATTTTCACTAATTATCTCTAATTTAATACAGTGGACTCTGTCTATATAACGTAACGCCAAAATTTTCCAATTTTTTTATGTTATAGAGAGAGTGATAAAAAGACAAACTCTCTCTATTTAAAGTAATTTGGAGAAGAAATAGCATAATTTCCGTTATAAAGAGAGTCATTGGTTTTTATTTACTATGCGTTTATGTACTCATAAGGTTAATATGGTGCTCGAAGTAAAGTTTTAGGACACAAGAAAAGTTGGAAAGATTTTAAATATTGGAGAAAGTTT
>VCNE01007866.1:0-12444 GCA_009869805.1 Oncopodura yosiiana
TGAAGATCACACAATGCAAAAAAGAGTGATGATGAGTTTGCAGGAACAAAAGGAAAGGAAATGTCATTGAATTTCACTCTTTTCGTCTTTTTTTCTTGTAATATGAGTGCCAACAACAAATGACAAGTTTGTATTACAACAGGTGTGGAAGCATAAAATCAAATTTACGTTTTCTCATTCTTTTGTATTATCATTTCCTGACATATTCATTGATTGTTACATAGCTTCTGGTTATTATTATACGTGTCATTTGCATATATGGATGGATGTATGGTATAATTTAATTATCAGTCAAACACAATTGTCAATTTCTTAGGTTGTCACTCTGTTAAAAGGAAATATATATGTAAAATATTGTTAGGTATAGAGAATCTTATATAAAGTGAAATCAAAACTCTCTCACACTTTTATTGAACTGACCTTACAGATTGCATTTTAATGTATCTTCCTTGGCATCATAACCTTCTTTTTACTTTTAGTAACATAAGGTGAGGTACTAAACTGTAATGCACATTTAATGGTTTTAAGGTTCTAATCATCGTTTATTATAGTAGCTGTTATTATTATTGTTGTTTTACACAGTGTATGAAATGGAAAAGGAAATTATCTAGCGTTTTCTCAATGTTTTAATCATCTTTTCAATTAATTCAACTTCATCTTCATTGACTTCATTCATTTCTTTGCTCTTGTTGCTACACTAATCATTTCACACAAGATGTCAAATTGTTTAGCAGTTTAGCTCTTCTTTCTCGTCATGCGAGAGAGGACATACAGAATACTTCAATACTATGCATAAAAAGCCATGACCTAGCGAAACGTCTTTTTTGAAAAAATGCCAGGTGCAACTAGGAAGTTGTGTATGTTTACAGAAATTGTATGCTTTTGTGGGTTTATAAACATGAAGATGTTTTAAATACTCAAAAGAGAATCTTGATAGAGATGCATCATCTTTTTAAGTTCTTTCAAGCGTAAAAGAAAATTTCAAATGAAAATTGCAGTTTAAAAAAATTTTCTGCTTATATTGAATAATATCTTTTGACAAGATCCGATATTTTGCAAATAGCAATGACCTCAGTTACAAAATGGCACATGAATCTCACAAAAAAAACTTAGTTGAATTGATAGTGTGACACTCTCTGTTAGATTCGTGCATGAAATGTAACGCTTTCTAAGTAAAATTTAAGGGACGATGGACACATAATATTGTAGAGCAGTGGTGATGTGATGATTCATTTGAACCAGAAAATTATATAGTAGAGAAGATAAAATGTCGAGACAAAACTATATTTTAATTTTTACATTTATTATATGCTTTTGTAGCTGCAAATTTTTTTGCTGAAGTTGACCCAGACCCTTATTCTGATGGAAGTGGATTTATGACACCTCATGGAAATATTAGAAGTAGAGCTGTAAGTCGTCGTAGTGCAAATTGTCCATTTTGTTGCGATTCTGCTGCTTCAAATAACATCAACTATTATTATATGGGACGGTAAGCAAGTTATATAATTAATAAATGAACTTCTTTATGTATAAATGTTCTATTTTCTTATGCAATCTATCTAGTGAATCATGTAATACATCTAGAATGTCTTGTCATCGTGGTATTGGAGTTGAAACAGTTGATCCATTACAAAGACGAGTTCCTCCTCAAGAAGTTGTTTACATGGAAGAAAGATCACCATCACCATATTATATAAGACTTCGAAGAGATTTACCACAAATGTATCCTCCTCCTAATTATAATCCACCAAGAAATTTTGGAATTGACAAACAAGGACAACTTGTTATTGACTATAGTTCTAATTGGGATGGATTAGAAGTTTATGTCAAAAATCTGACATTAAATTCATAGGAAACTATAAATAATAAGAAAACTACTATAAAACTATATAAATGCACTTCAACACATATTATTGTTATTTATATTATGAAAATAAAAATAAATGCACATTACTAACTACATACTACTAGATGTTTTTTCAAATTTTACAATGAAATTTTTCCATTTTTTTACTGTCATTATTATCTATAATACTTATTTAAATAAAATTTGGACATCAATTAGTTTTTCTTCATAGAAAACTGGCACAAAGTATATTTTAGCACATTAGTGTTGAGCACTAACACCAGTACTACTTTCTTTAACTCTTGTGACACCTTTCACCCAAACAGATTTAGAAGTAGAAGCAGTGTCAGGGTATGATTCACCAAGATCTATTTTATCTTGCTTTTTTGGTACTCCACGACCAAATAATGCAAATACTTTTTGAGTTGGAATTGTAGTTACAAGTTGACCCCATAACATTGCTAAGAATCCAAACATTAAACACCACAGCCATTGATCTAATGTAAGAGGATATGTAAAGAATGCTCGTCCACCCAATTGTACTACACCAACTTGAATAACAAAAGTTGATATCCAAATACAATAGAAAATTGGATTTGTAAATAGTCCTTTGAAAATGTTTCGTTGTCCATGAATTTTACGAGCATTGATTTCACTAAATAATGTCATCATCACAAATGTATTGAAAAGCATTGTTAGATGAGGAGTAGGTTCAGATAAATATTTTCCATCATCAATATCAAACAATTTGTCACCTAATATATTATATAGAAATAATTTCAGAGAAAACTAAATACCTCAATAAAATTAATAAAGACAAATTGATATTATTACCAAAAAATAAAATAAGAAATGTTACTCCTAATTGATAAAAGGCCTGGCCTAAAATATTCTTCATCATAGTACGAGAAATTAATGCTTTTGTACGACCATATGGTTTTCTTAATAACAGATCTGCTGTTGGTAATTCTGTAGCAAGAGCAAGTGAAGCTAATGTGTCCATAATAAGATTAACCCATAACATTTGTACAGCTTTAAGTGGACTAGTACTAATTGCACAAGCACCAATAAAGGCCACAATAACAGCAACAATATTGACTGTCAACTGAAATTGAAGAAATTTTGTAATGCTATCATACACATTACGACCCCACAACACTGCTTTGACTATACTAGTAAAATTGTCATCTGTCAAAATGATATCTGAGGCTTCTTTAGCTACATCAGTACCAGCAATGCCCTTTAGAATTAAAAAAGATCAAGATTTTAAGAATTCCATCTATTATTAAACTTTAAAGATATATTTACCATTGCAAAACCAACGTCAGCTTTCTTTAAAGCTGGGCCATCATTTGTACCATCACCAGTTACTGCTACGACTTCTCTATTAGGATTAATAGTTGAATTAATAATTCCAGTAACTAAATTATATTTATCTGTTGGTGAAGATCGAGCTAGTACTCTAAGTCTAGGCCATACTTTATCAATTAAATGTTGTTGGATATTTCCATTACTATCTCTAATTCTTGTATTAAATTCTTTTCCTTCTAAAATTAGAAATCGATCATCACCAGGATGTATAATTCCACATTTTTGTGCAATTGATCTAGCTGTATTGATATTATCACCAGTAACCATTCTAACTGTAATACCAGCACGTTGACATTTTCTTATAGCATCTGGAACTTCTGGTCTTACTGGATCTTCAATTCCAACAATACAAATACATGTCAAATCTTTAACAATACTATCTTCATCATCCCATCTAGGTGCACCACTAACTGAGACTTCATTTTCTTTAGCACCTCCTGGAACAAAATCTTTATAAGCAAGAGCAATTGTTCGAAGACCATCACATGCCATAGGTTCAATAACAGTTGAAACTAATTTATTTTGCATATCTGAGCTGAATCGTTCTAAACTTCCATTTTGTCCATAAATAAAGGAACATTTTTTCAAAATGATTTCTGAAGCTCCTTTTGTAAATAAACGAAATCCACCACCTTCACGTGGAATAACAGTACTCATAGATTTTCTTACAGAATTAAATGTATAGACACGAGTAAATGATTCTTCTCTTATTTTCTCTCTAATAGGTTGATAATCTTTTCCTAAATCTCGTACAAAACCCAATAATGCACATTCTGTTTTATTACCAACTTGTTTTGGCAATTCTCCTGGATTTTCTGGTGGCTACAAAAGAAATAATGATATAAAAAATAAGTTTATTTGTTAGATAAGACTCTCATCTCATAATACCATAATTCTTGAAGTATAAGCTGAATTGATAGAAATAGCAGTTATAAGAGTATCTAAAACACCGGCAGGAATATTTTTAGGTGTAGTTTTATTTAGAGATGAACAAATGTATGATTGAACCACTGTCATTCTATATAATCAAGAACATCTTTCAGAATTTTATTTAGACAATGAATTTATATGTTACCTGTTTGTTGTTAATGTCCCTGTTTTATCTGAGCAAATCGCAGTTGCATTACCCATCGTTTCACAAGCATCCAAATGACGAACAAGATTATTATCTTTCATCATTTTCTTTACAGAATAAGCAAGAGATAGAGTTACAGCTAATGGAAGTCCTTCCGGTACTGCTACGACAAGAACTGTGATTCCAGTAATAATGGCATTAAGAAAAGCCTGTGCATGTTTAACTTGCCAAACTTGACCATCAACATGATATGTTACCCAACAAAAACGAATAATAATTACGACAACTGTCACAGCCGCAACCGCAGTTCCTGTAATTTAAAAAGATATGTTAGTTTTTAGAAATAATACCCTACATATGATTTCATTGATTTTACCTGCATAACCAATTTGAACTGCTAGTTTTGTAAGTTTAGCTTGTAATACAGATTTTTCACTATGTACTTCTTCTTTTTTCAGTTTTTGAGAAGGTGCTTCACTAACTGCTTTACTCTGAAGGCTAGCTTTGCTTGAAGTAGACTTTACAGTTTTGTCCTTTTTTGCTTTTTTAGCAGCTGCTGCTGCCTTTTTTGCTTCTAAATGTAAAAAAGTAAAAAGGTTTTAAATGAAAGTAACAACAATAAAAGAAATTATATACCTTCTGCCTTCTCTGCGGCTGCTGCTTTAACATCTTCTGGGTCTTCACCAGCAGCACCAAGAAGTGTTAATATAATTCCTGATTGTGAGTTGACTCCAACTGCTGTCACAAGACATTTTCCACTACCTTCCATTACATGAGTTCCTGATAATAACATAGGATCACCACTTTCACTTTTCTTAACATGATCAGATTCTCCTGTTAGTGATGATTCATCAATTTTTAAATCATTGCTCTGTAATAATATTCCATCAGCAGGAAGCAAATCTCCATATTTAACCTAATGAAGAAAACTTGATTAAAAATATTGAATGTTTAAAACTAAAAAAGTAGGATTTTCTGATTACCTGACATATATCACCTACAACCATATCAGCAACTGGTATTTGAATTACAACTCCATCACGTATTACAGAAAAACTATGTTCTCCTTCTATACGATTTTGTAATCCTCGAAATTGTCGTTCTTTTGTATAATCATTACCAGCAGTGACAAGAACTACAACCATAACAGTACCTAAAATTGCAACACTATCAATCCATCCATGTTCTTCATCTTCATCTCCAGCTGAGTGGTCTTGAGCTTTAGTTGCAACAACCCATAAAATTAATGAGACAACAGCAGCAATAAGTAAAATGATAAGTGTCACATCTTGAATTGCATCCCACATTAACATTAAAAATGACTTTGCAGGTTTAGGTGGAATCAAATTAGCTCCAAATGTATGCCGACGAAGATCTAAATCATCTTTCTTACTGCTAATTCCTAAAAAAAGAAAAAAAATGTAGATATTTTTGAAAGGTCTAAAAAGAACTACTCATTACATTATAATTAATTTAACCTTCTGTAGGTGAACTACCAAGTCTTCGACATAATTCTTGTACACCTCCATACCCTGCAACTTTGTCATGAGCCTCATTTCCACGTGCTTCCATTAATTCTCGAAGTTCTTTTAATGAAATACCAAATTTAGAAGGATGAGGAATTGCCTTCTCGGCCATGGTTGCTGATTAATTGATGTCTGCAAGTGAAAATTTAGAATAATTTTAAGATCTTGAGTACTGTACCACTTTCATTGAATCAATTTGATTTTTTTCAAGTACCATCATTTTTTGTATGGTTCCAAAATTGTAGTGAATTTTGTTTGCAAATTGTTACCTACGTGATCCTCAGTCTGTAGAGTGTAGAAGTTCCAAAGCTGTAGTTTCCATTTCATTTTGGTCACTTTGTCGTAAAAATTTATGACAAAAATCAAATATGAAATGTCAATAAAAAAAATGATCGATGATAACAAAAATGTAAAATGTCAATAAAGAAATAAAAAAACCATTGTTCATGAATTTCATAAACTTGGCGCTTTTCTAAGTCACGTGTTGCATATTGCGTGTCAAAAAAAACTGTCAACAACAAACTCAATAAAATTAGTGAAAGTGTGTGATTTGCAAAGATAAATGTAATTTCTATTAAAAATGGACAATTCTACTAAAGAAAAAGCACAATTGTCAACAGTAGTGGAAGAAGAAAGTCTTCCTTTTGTTTCTGCTGTTCAGGAAGTTATTATTGAAGAAGACCAGTGGGGAAATGAAACCAATAATGGTGCTGCTGATATTAGCTTGAATCCTGCTACAATGGATTTAAGTTTTGACGTTAGCAAAAGATATGAAGAAGTTAAAGATAAATGTATTGATGAAGAAGACGACGATTATGAAAACAAAGATCAAATTGGAGAAGAAGGCGACTATGAAAAGAAAGATCAAAATGAAGAAGGCGACGACGATGAAAATAAGAAAGATCAAATTGAAGAAGAAGGTGACGATGAAAATAAGAAAGATCAAATTGAAGAATACGATGATGATGTAAAAGAAGATGAACAATTACCATTGTATTCAGAAGCAGAGGATTATATTGATACAATTCCTTCAACTTCCAAAATAGCACATTATCCTGAACTTGAAGTTGTCCAAAAAGCAACAGTAGTAGAAGAAGAAAGTCCTCCAGTGGTTTCTGCTGTTCAGGAAGAGATTATTGAAGAAGAACATTGGGGAAATGAAGCTAATGATGTTGATGCTGATATTAGCTTGAATCCTGCTACAATGAATTTAAGTTTTGATGTTAGCAAAAGATATGAACAAGAAGTTGAAGAAAAATGTGTTGATGAAGAAGAAAACGACGACAATGAAAAGAAAGAACAGACTGAAGAAGAAGAAGATAATGATGAAGCAAAAGAAGATGAACAATTACCATTGTATTCAGAAGCAGAAGATTATAATAATACAATTCCACTCAATGATGATAATCCTTCAACTTCCAAAATGGCACATTATCCTGATCTTGAAGTTGTCAATAGTGTAAGAGTTGTCCAAAAAGTCATGAGATCTGGTAGAAGATGTGAAGAAGAAGAACTTAGACGAGCTTTCAAACAATTGACTCGACAGAGGTTAGTTACCAGTTTGTCCTCTTTTTTTGATTTGACTGGTTTTAATTTTTCATGTTTTTATTTTTCAAAGAGGTGCGTGGGCATGTTTTGAAGACGAGGCTGTTGTTTTGAAACATTTAGAAAATTTAAATACGTTGCTGGTAAGATATGTAGGGTACAATTTTTAATATGAAAAAATGTAAATTAAATTATTTTCTCTATTCTTATATAGAGCAAGTTTGAAGGTTATGTCTTGAGACAAATACTTGAACGAGATAAATATAAAGGCATTCAAGGACTAATTTCTTATTTTCATATGGAAAATCGTTTATGTATTTTGATTGAAATGTTAAACTCTTTTGAGCTTGTTGCAACTCGTGATCCTACTGCTCTCGCTGTTGTTATAAATTCAGATGTTCCAGTGACTCTTGCAAAGTACTAAATTATTTATATTTACTTTAAGGTTCACATTTATTCTCGTTTTGTTCTTTTATCCTTTATCATTTAGAGATGCTCAACGTTCATTGTATTTGGATACAAATGAGAATCTTCTTAGTTATGTTGGAACTCTTACTATGCTCTTATCAACTGGAGAACTAATGCCAGTTGAACATTTTAGTAAGTATAGCTATTTTAGTAATAACGTGAGTAACTTTTAATTGATGAATTTTTTTACTTTACCATTTTCTTCAGATTTTATTGGTACTGATTTTGTTCATTTGATTTTGGCAAGAATTGAACGAAATCATGAAGGAGATTTGCCTGTTCGAGAAATGTTTATGAACTTTATTCTAGCTTATAATCTCCAATTTTCTTTGAAACAATCTCATTCTAATCTTGTAATCAAAGCTTTAGCTGAAATACCTATAACTATGATTGCTATATTCAAACAAAGACTTATGTGGTTTATTACTGAAAGAGGTATAACTTTTATTTATATATTCTCTCAATTAGTTTTGTAAATCTAAAATGACTTTCTTTTTATATGTTATAATAGATGAACCTCTTTCAGTTTTCAAACATTACATCCCAATACCAAGTGGACATACTGGACGAAAACTTGCAGCAGACATTTTTGCATATGATGAAAGTGCAAAAATCTTTAGCCAACAAGAAGTAGATTATTTACTCGATGTTATGTTGGAAGATCTTTGTGTATTTAAAACTGGTGATGAGGTATAATGCTATTATTAGTTTCATTTTATTTGCTCACGTCATAATCTTTTCCATATTTTTCTTTTTTATAATAATAGCGTCGAACAATCACTCTCAAATTAGTACACAGAATGCTTCGTCATATTGGATATGAATATCCTTCTCTAGTTGATCTTCTTAAAGAATTGAATAGAATTATTACTGAGCCTGGAATTAAAGCTACTGGAGAGTATCGTGTTATTCGAAAAATTTGCAGGGATGTAGAACTTTGTGAAACTCAAAATGAGACTTAAGGTGACAACACTTTTATTATTATGGTATGGTATGAATGAATTAATCTTAAAATGAAAAGTATGATAAAAACACAACAAAAGAGGTATCAGAATGTTATTGTGAATGAAGCCAAAGTAATTAATTGTGAATTAACTATCAACCAGTTTTTAATTGTACATAATATGTCACACTCTTTATTTCAATATTTTTTCGCAATCAACATAATATACATATTACAATATAACAAGCACAAGTTTCTTCTTCTAGTATTCAACATGCACAACATTTACTCTCTCTCGCTCTATATGATTGTTGTCAAAAAAAAAGAAAAAATAGCACACTATACGAAACACAGTTATTAACAACATTTACTAAAATACACAACACATACACACGTTATTAATACATACTGAGAGACAAAACAAAAAATAAGGACTTGACTTCGTAGTGTTTTATTTCTTTTTTTCGTAGTATTTGTCCTTATTTGCGTTTGTTTAAAATTATATATTTTAATTCGATTATTTATTAGTAACACAATATATATGCATAAGAATTTCTTTTTGGATTCATTTATACGCACGATGAATGATGTGTGAGCTCTTTCTGCTTGTACTAATACCATTCTTTCCCAAATAATAGTTAATTACTACTATAATACTTTCTTACAAACTAGATTGACAGTCACATTGATTATCATATATATATATTATACATTTACTTACAGAATATATATATATATTGGCTTGGCTTATATTTGTTTTCTTGGTTAAGTACTCTAATACTTAATTAATTATTACAATAGTAGTACATTATGTTTATTAAGTTTGTGGTAGTATTGTTATTATTATTATCATTTATCAGTACATTCAATGTCAAGTAGTTTTGAGGACGGCGTCTTGTAAAGACACAAGTTTAAGTAAGAAGTGAACAAATTGATTTTTTCTTGTCATTATTAATATGGTATGTAGTAGATTATTATTTACAATAGTTTTGTGTGTGTGTGTAGAAATTAAAATGTAGCTTTTATTAGTCTATATATTTATAAAGAGTGATATGAGAGTGTCAAAGATAAAAAGTGTCAACGTCAATAAAATATTTGTAACGTTGTAACAAATTAAATAATTCTACTAATATTATATAGTTATAAGAAAGTGTATATTTATTTATATATGATTTAGCTCAACTCATTTTCATCCTCACCAGGATCTCTTGCTCCTTCAGAATTACTTGCTGTTGTTGTGCTGGTCGTCGATGAACTTAGTGTTGGAACAACATTAATTGTTGCTAATGATGATGCAGGAATAGAAGGAGTGACAGTAGTATCAACCATTGAGAACAGCATTGCACTAACATTCAATTGTTGTTGATGTTGTGTTACATGTTCTTCATCATTAAAAAAGCTAGCAGTAGTAGGATATACAGGATCTTCAAAAACAAAGATAAAATATTAACATCATTGTTATATTTGTATATTTTTTTATGTCAAATTACCTTCAAAAACAGTTGGTTCATGAATTTCTTCTGTATTAATTCTATCTGGTATAAGCCCAGGAGTTTCATTTACAACTGTATCATTTACTAAACTAACTGCTGGGATTGTTGTGGCTTCAGTGACTTCTTCAACTTCACGCGTTCTTTCTGTATTATTATCTAATACAACAAGTTGCTCTTTACTTTTTCCACTTCCTGAAATTGTTTCATCTGAAGCTACTTCAACAGATTCACTAATATTTTCATTTTCTTCACTTCCTTCTCTAATATTTGAAGCATCAGTTGTCCTTTCTACATTTGCTGCTAAACCATTGTCGCTGAATACCATTATTTCACTACTTGCAGCAGAGCTTGTACGATTGCCATTATTATTTCCTTCTGGAATTTCTTCTTGACTATTTGATGATGAGGTAGCAGATTCTTCTTGTTCTTCACTAAAATTTTCTTGTCTTCCTGTTTTAGTTCTCATTGGATTTCTAATACCACTACCTTCATTATTTGCTTCTTCTTGTTCATTACTTGTTAAAGTCAAAGCTGATGCTAATGTAGTTTCTTCAGAATTTTCTGTGTCTTGAAGACTATTTGAAGCAGCAGTGGATGAGGTAGTGCTTCCAGTGGTAGTAGTAATAGTGGTAGGAGATGATGGAGTAATAGAGATTTGAAGTACATCCATTGGTGTAATTGTCTGTTGTTCTTCTTGATGAGATTCTTGACTTTGACTAGCAGAACTTTGTGCTGTACTACTAGTAGTAGTGAGTACATGATTGATATGATCTGTAGCAGGATTAGATTCAGAAGACTCACTTGGAGATGGTGAACTTGGAACAGAGTGATAACTTTCAATTTCATCAGGAGCTGGTCTTTGCTGGTAATAAGGATCCTCCAAAACTTCAGATTCAGACTCTACTGGAATTGCTACTGGAGAAGGTGATGGTTGTTGTGTTGATGAAGTTGATGAAAGTTGTTGTTCATCATCTGGCAAAGTTTCCACTTGAGCGCTACTACTACTACTGTCAACATTAGTTTCTGGAGTTGAATGAATTGATGCTATACTTTCTTCTTCATGTTGAGGAATAGAAGTAGTATCTATTACTACTGGTTCCAATGATTGTTGTTGGCTACTAGTTTCAGTTTCTACCAGTTGGCTCAACAGATTCTGATGTTTCATCTATTACTGTTGGTGGTGGAGGTGAATGTGTTGTACTTGTTGTTTTTTCAGCACTTGCCTCACTGGATGAAATTACTGTTGGTGTTTGCTCACTAGTCTCAGGTGATGATTGTTGTTCTTGTTCCGGTTCAACACTTGATGATAATATTGGTGTTTCTGAAGATGAAATTTGATCAATAGTTGGTTCTTCAGATGAGACGATAGCAGTAGGATCAGTACAGTTTTTCTTATCTGAGCTTAGGATCAATTCTTCTGGACAAGTGCATTGAAAATCGAGATTCTCATAATCAAAACTACAGAAGTGAGAACAAGAGTTTTTGATATTGAATCGGCACATGTTGACCACATCTGTAAATAAAAAAAAGTAAATAAGAAAATTTAGCATGTAAATAGAAAGAGAAGAGAGATAATATCACAACAAATTGAACAATTTTCTAAACTCATTGTATTGTAAATGTAATGTAGGCGTGTAAAATGATGCATTGTTTGTTGTGTACTATACTACTACTGCAAATACAACTTCATTCAGTGTGACAAACGAATAATAATGTCACCTAATCCAAGGTTAACATTTTAGCAGCTACCTGTCTAATTAGGTAAATATATTTCCAATGCATTATTTAGGTAAATCCCACGCAAATCAAAGAAAATAATTTTGTTGGGCTTAGTCGTTTGGCCAGACTATCTCTTATCACAAATTGACACATAATGTCACTTGTAAATGCAAATTGTAAATACTTCCTTATTATTATTGTAAAATGAGTGTTTGTCACACATTGCATATAATATAATACACCTACTCTAAAAAAGATTCCTTATATGCAACTCTTCAATAGTCTGGAAAATATTTTTGTAGTAATAAAAAAATCTGTAGCTTGGTGGGCTAGTACATTTTATGCACAAATTGTGCAGTTTTTTGGATACATGTAAGATAAAGTAGTCAAGTGCACATGAATTATTACTAAGGTGTGTAATGTAATGGAAAAATGGTATCAACCCTATATGTAGTCAG
>VCNE01007867.1:0-21888 GCA_009869805.1 Oncopodura yosiiana
GCCAATTCAAGCCATTCAACCAGTAATAGATCCAAGTATTTATTTAGCAGATTCGTGAAGAAAATATATAGCTATAAAGAAAACAAGAAATAAGAAAGTATATACGACATCTTAAACCTAAACTAGTTAGTTAATGACCATAACAAACGATTTCCAGCTTTTCCTCATCAACACTAATTGTCAACCACTTCAACTCGCACCTTAAAGCTCAGCTCATCTACATAAACCATTTCATTTGGCTGAAAAAGGCAATATTGTAGAAGTTGACGACATTCTCTCAACTCTAATAGCTTTTTACTTATTATATCCAAACTCCTTACTAGACTCTCTAGTAAGGCACTCTCAACTCACATTTGAAGACACATTAAGTAGCATTACTATTACCATTATGACTATTGTCATTGCTACTACTTAAAAACTCAAATTCTACAACTATTGTAGAAGAGTGGTAGTGGAGACAAGACAATAACATTATAGAATGGCATTTTGAATTCTACAAACTACAAAGTTTTCAAGAAAACCAACTTTAGTTGTTTTCATACTCATGCTTGCTATACATGGGTAAAACTACTTTTAACAAGTTAAACTTGAGCATTTATAGCTTTACAAAATAACAAATACTCGTGTACTATGTGTTGTTTGGTAAATAGAAGACACTGTTGCTGTTGGTTGACTGACGAAAGGGAAATAGAAACACGCCTGCCTATATATAATGTGTCTCTTGTCTTGTCTTTTACAGTCATTTTCTCTCATCCAAATGACATACTATTAGACTCATAGACTCATTTCCCATTACATAGAAAGAGAGTCATTGTATTTTGAAAAGTCTTGTAGTATCCTTAAACTATTTATGTTCGTTAAAAGCTCAGAGTATTATGCATATTTACCAAATCGAGTCACTCAATCTTTTTCTTTTGGACAGGTCAAATCAATTACTTCATGTGGTTTGTGTCACATGTGAGCATTTTTATTGTATATAAGAGCTCAGTGTTAAATTATATATCAGAGATAAAAAGAAACGTGTTGTCTCTTAGTTTTAAGAAAATTACCCACACTGACATTGCTTCATGTTCATGAGAATGTGACATGACACTCCATGAAACTCTTTGCTTCATTCTTTAGCCGTGATAAACGAAGTCCTCTTCAAATCTGCAATCTTGACAAACTTTCACTGCCAACTTCAGAGACTGTTGGGAATTTGTCTTTTTAAGTCATTTGCATTTTGGTGCAGTAAAAAAAGTCTCCAAGTTATAATTGACATTTACTCCTAAAATTCCACAGGTTCAAAAACTACAGTGTCCCAAATAAAAACTTTTTCTCTCTTCTCTCTCTAACCCTTTTCTCTTCTGCTTACTACAACTATCAACTCTAAGAATGACAAATCAATCAAGACTCTTTGACATTTATATTTGTGACAAGCTCGAGTTGAGAGTTTTATAAGATTGTTATCGACTCCTAATGTTTTTTCCATAAGACTTTTACAATCATCTTCAAATGACGATGAGACTCAATCTTCAATTTTCTTCAATCTCATCTCACATCTCAAAAGGCATATCATATGTTGTTTTTATGTCGCAAGGATATGATGCTATATATTTCCGTATACCATGTCATTGCTATATACATCAGTTATATAAGTATATATATATATATAAATTACAGTAATATACCAAACAAGTGTTGCACTACGACAAATTTTTATTTGTACGGTTATATAACTTTGTTTCAAGAGACGAGTGATATATCAACTCTATACCTATATACATTATATCAAGTATCATCAAGAAGCTGAGAACGACTATAGAAGAAGTTAAAACAACAACTGTCATATGGAAAAAGTCTTTTGACTCACTCATGCAGAGGAATGATGAGAAATGAGTGAGCGGACGTTGGAAACTTGTTACTCTGCTCATATCAATGGAGATCATCTCCTATCTCTCATACCTATCGTTTTATTATGTGCATTTTATTCATTCAATTCACTTCAACTTTTTTCCTCTTCTCTGAACATATTACTATAATATAAAACCTATTCCCAAAGGGTCTTTCTTGGCTACTACTAACTAGCCACTTTAGTTTCTCTTCCATTACAACATTACTATTTGCTCCTAGCTACATTATTACGATGATGTAATAAACTTCATAACCATTAGGCTGGCCACACTGTATTTTTACGCTTTTAAAGGGACGACGACTTTTTGTATATAGTAATAGCAAACATGGAATTCCTATTTGTCTCATGAATACGAAAATTTTTCCTACCTCTGCTACTATACTACAGTAAATTCTTCTTAATGTAATGCTAGACTAATATAATAATTCTATTAACTTATTTCTTTTTCATGTAGTATAGAAATTTTTCTTCTTTCTACATATGTATAGAAGAAGTAACAGAAATTCCTTTCCTTTATACGGAAAAAAGTTCACACACATTCTTCATGTAAATGGGCATAAATACCATTAGAGACTATTATCAAGTTAGAAATCCATCATAAGGTTAATAAGCTAGTTTTTTGAGCTGTCACAAAGAGTGTGTATAATATCCTGGTGCAATTTTTGTGAAAAAACAACAACTTCTTTAGAGTTTTACACTCTCTATATTACTTACGGTTTACTAATTAAATGGAATGGAAGCTTTATATTATAGAATAATATAGATCTGTAAGGTCAAAGTACATTCAACAATTTTCAGATCATTGTCTATATTATATATAAGTGTTTTCTTGTTTGTCAACCAGTTTTTTCTGTGTTGATTATTGCTTCCGTAAGAATATGAGTGGCTAACATGCAAAATATTTTAGTTTTTTTATACCACACATTGTAATTAGTTATAACGTTGTTTCATGTTCTAATGTTGTGTAGTGTAAGATAAAAATGGGAAACACATTTCATTTCATATGTATTTTTTTATGACTTTTTTCTGTAGAAATTATATAATTATATTGAGGACGAGCGAAAAGGCGTTAGCCAGTTGAATATTGAACTCCCGTTTGTTTCGGGATTTTTAACCTTTTTCCAACGAGAGTTGCAGTTGCATGGCAGATTGAATTGAAGATAAGTTTCATCATCATTATCCATGAAGAGGGTCTAAAAGCTCGCCCTGTAAGCTTCAGTGTAGCTCGGATTGTCACGAAAAGAACATTTCTGAATGTCCACTAAAATCTCATTTTTATTTGTACACTGCACCCCACTGAAGTTGTAACAATGCTCTACGACTCAAGTCAAAAGGTCTAAATGACTCGATTTTTTTTAGCTTCTTCACTTTTCTCAAGAAAACCAAGTTGGACATCGTCGTGTCAAAGAGTCCTTATGTCAGAATGAATTTTTATATTCTCTGACATGGCAGCTCAAGGCTAAATTGAAATTGACAAATAACATAGAGGTTGAGTAGTGTGGAGAGACAAATTACTACAAGACAACTTGTCCAATGTGACTATGTTATGCTTTGTTGCTTTCACGAATTTTAAAAAGGGCTCATCCTATAAAGAGATAGGGAGAAGCCCTTAACATAAATTTTTACATATTATTATCCATTCTAAGGTTACATAGTAGAATAGCTTAAGACTCATCCAAACTATTATTTTATACTGGAAAAGAAATGTTATACTAAAGAGTCTCATTAGGTTTAAATTAGGAAGTAAATAACATGTTTAGAAAGCAATTGCCTTTTTGTCAAGTTGTCAACAGGAGGTATACAATTCTCTTTCCAAGGCTCATAAAACTTTGGAGACTACTGGAAAAAAAATAAACCAGTATTCTATAGCATCACTCATAAATTCAAAATCCAAATCCATATATCTTTTTCCTATAGAAAAGCGAAGAAGAATGCAAAACAATTATAGGCAAGACAAACATTGTAAATCATTAAAACTTTTTCTCTCTCTTTCGGTAGATTTAAAAGGCATAGAGTATTGCGTTTATAAAAGGATATTACATAAACTAGTAGAATTCAACACTATGAATAATAAAGTTCCAGTTCTCTCTTCACATAAACTATATACATAAAATGTGTAGTAAGGTTGCATTATTAACACAAAACTCTTTTTTTCGGAGCCTTCTAATTAGTAGGCAATACAGTAGTGGCTGTAGCACATGATTCTCTATTATCCTCACTTCTCTCTTACATCATTCATAAGCCAAGCCAACAACATGTGTGTAAAGTAACAACAATACAAAAAGAAACAAAAGAACTAGAACAATTCAAACTCCCGAAAACTCTAGTACCATAAACTGATAATGTTACTACTACACTTCAACATGATAACAGAAGAGAGTAGTAACATATTATTCATTACCTGAAAGTGAAACTCTGTAGATGCTAAACTATGCAGTAGAAAAGAAATTATGAATAAAGTCAATATACTATATGCTATAAGTCTTATATATGAAAATGAAATGTTGTAAGCTACGCAAAAGGTACTAATGTGCTGCTTACATGTAAAGACGTGATATATATGATATGTTTTAAAAAGTTTTTTACAAGTCTTCAAGTTCATTCCAAGTTTTCTCAACTCTCCCAAAAAGTTTTATGAGCCAATTAGCTGTTGTATTTAAAGGCAAGAGAATTCATCACACAGACTTTTCTGTTCACTTGTCTTCGAAGAAGAAGTGTTTTTCACAATTGTACTAAGGGTCCATCCAGAGAGAAGTTGCTACATGTGTGTGTGTCAGAGAAGATGCTCTTTTTATTCTTTACATCACGTCACAACTTTTCTATTCTATCTTCTTCCCTAGTTAAATATTCTTTCTCACTCATCTTCGCCTTGACTTTGCTCCCTTGGGCTAAGAAGAAGAAGAACTTGAAAAGTGTAATGCTGTTATGTAAACCTACTATGTAAAATGTAATGCAAGGGCGTAAGGAAAAGGGTAAAGGTAAGAGTTTATGAAAAGAAGCGGTGTCTTCTTGTTTCTTACTACTTGACTTGTTATTATTGTACTTGTGAAGGAAGAAGAGAGAAGTACACTTCATAGGATACCAGATTAGGATTAGACATGTTTGAAGACACTGCCATCATAAACAAAATAGGGTCAAGTAGTCATAAATTTTTTAAAGTACCTCTACACCTCAAAAAGTTTAGGAGTAATACTTCAAGTGGGCTTGTGCATCTCTTCTATAGTTGTCTTACGTAAGCTTGCTCTTCTTCTTCAATATTCAATGCTCTCTCTTCTATACTACATATATAAAATGTAGTAAACTTCAGAAGCTCACGGGGGGTTTCTTTTTATTTTATTTTACAATTTTGAGAAAATGATGATACTTTATATGGAAGAGGATTAAATAAAGTTTATTATTGCTGAGTAGTAATAAAAATATGTTTTGAGAAGAAATTTTGGGCATTTGGATGCTGATTGAAAAGAAATTAGAGAAATCGGAACTAAAAAGTTTTGGGTAGATCAATCCGGATAGTTGTTGGTTCATTTTAAATCGAAAACAAATTTTGTTGTACCGTTTCTCTTGTAAGTTTATAACAACAATTTTGGAAGGAGTTGAATATATGAGAAAAGGAATGACATGAATTAGAGTATATATTATAACAGTAAAGTGAGAGAGAGAGAGACCTTCGACTACTTAAGGATGAGCCTACTATAAATTTTTATAACCATATCGATTTATGATTTCTACTGAATTTTCTTTTTCTCTTGATACATTATTGTATCTATCTTGCCTTTTACTTACAACTCACTATAGTCAAGTGGTTATATAACCTATTCCTTAAACTTGAGACATTTTGAAAGCTGTTGTATATATATATATTCTTTGAAACGATTTTCCCATTTTATTTCATGTCTTTTCTTTTCGTACTTACTTTTCCTAAGTATATCTCTCAAGGTCTAGAACACACTTTGCAAAGGGCAAATACCTATTTTAGTTTAGTTTCACTTCTATTGTATTCTTGGACTAGACGTGCGTAGAAAAGATGTAGACTCTCACTGGAAAAGGAAGATTGCATTTACTATATTTTGAGGTGATGCTGTAACTTCCAGTTCACAGTTTTGTTACCCTACAGACTTATTCTTCTGCTCTCTCTCTATGGGATCTCTCTCACTCTATTCTTCTCATATACTGCAGAATTTTTTTTCTCTCAAGTCAAGAGAGAAATGCACGTATGAGCACGTAGAGTTGGATGTATGATGAAGATATGATGTAATGGCAATCGCAATGGTATTAAAAAGAAGGGGAGAAAATAAGAAGAAAAAACTCGGGCTGTCATGAAATAAATATTATTTACCTCAACTTCTTCTTCTTCTCTAGAATATATACTAAGCAAAGCAACATAACACTTCAGATCTGCACGAGAATACAACTGCAATGTTTAGTGATGTCTGTTCTATAAGGAAAGTCTGTCCACTCATCCGTAAATTACTTTAGTAAGGTTTCTTCCTTCTTCTTCTCAACATCCAAATGGATTCCAAATTGAATTTATGTCTTTCTAGTATATTCTTTAGCTAGCATCTTATATCATCATTGAAGGAAGTGTCGTGTCATCTCTACTCTTAGTTGTTGTAAACCAAGGCGTTTTTAGGAAGTATTATGGGAAATATTTGTATAGAAATCAATTTTATATTTAAAGTTGATAATTTTTGTAGTCGTAATTACGAATGCAAGGTTGAAGCAAATAATAAGTGAACAAATACTACGCTAATGGTTATTCCATAATAAACCGTGTTAACATTAACATAATCTTTACATATACCCATAACGCCAATGTTAACTTTAACGGTTTATTTTGGAATAACCAAAAGCGTAGCACCAACGACCTCTGGTGGGTTAGCACAAGGGGTTAATGGGTTATTTAATGTTAACTTTAACGGTTTATTATGGAATAACCATTAGCGTAGCACCAACGACCTCTGGTGGGTTAGCACAAGGGGTTAATGGGTTATTTATGTGCCAAGTCTCATGTCTCAAATATGAGGGCTTTTTGAGATAATTAGCGTTATCTATAAAAATCTTTGAATTTGCCCATAACGCCAATGTTAACTTTAACGGTTTATTATGGAATAACCATTAGCGTAGCACCAACTACCTCTGGTGGGTTAGCACAAGGGGTTAATGGGTTATTTATGTGCCAAGTCTCATGTCTCAAATATGAGGGCTTTGTGAGATAATTAGCGTTAATTATAAAAATCTTTGAATTTGCCCATAAGGCTAATGTTAAATTTAACTGTTTATTATGGAATAACCATATATATATGGAATACCAATATTGGTAGTTGATGATTTTGGTCCAAAATCATTGAAACAATTGTAATTGGCGTTAAGTAGCTTAATTTAAGCTGCTACAAATTACAGCAAGTATTCATGCTATCTTGTTTAGTTGATTTATCTTGACTCAAAGTTTGATAAATATTTTCAAATAAATCAATTTTGAAAATTTTATTAAGGCTAAAAATGTACATTTTAATTACATTCACCAGCAAATTCTCTCTAATCTCTCTAATCATAGCTTAGAGTAACTGAGGTTAAAACTGTATTCAAATTCATATTATTAAAAATAAAAACAAACGGCGTCAAACATTCACATCTTCAACTTTCTATACATTGCAATTTTAGCACTTTCAAAATAAACTTATAGTGTTCAAACCATAGTAAATTCCACCTTTACACTCACAATACTTTTTGAAAAAAAGACTTGTATACATACGTGTTACTTATATTCTTCTCTTCCTGGAGAAAAAAGAGCCCTTTATCAAACCAACAGCTACAAATACTTCAGCCTTCTTCTCTTCTCAGAGCTGAATTTGTTCTCTCAGAACATATATTTCCAGAAAAAAGCGACATGCATGTAGTAGCTTTATAATGCCTTTCCTTAGTATTTTCTCCAGTGTAGTTTCTCTCTCTCTGTGATGCTGTTAGTAGTCAACATCTATTATACTTTATAGTCCTAAGTATACAGAAAGAAAGTCAAAGTAAAGCCAACTTCTCTTTCGTCTCAAAACTAGTGAGCTGCGAAGGAAAAAAAAGCCGACTACTGTTCTTCTTCTCTAATGTACGAAATGCTGGAAAATGTTGTTGCAGGGTGAATTGATATTCGAGTAACGTTCCATGAGAGAGTACAGCAGTGAATCATACGAGACTCGAATTATTGTATGCACACATAAGGGAAGAAGAATATATATAGGAAGTTCAGAAAACACAGAAGGGCATCTTGTTGGAAGCATTTTTAGGTGCATAATATTAGTAGCTATATATATTTTCTTCCGTCGGCAAAAGCAAAAGCTCAAGGCTCTTGTAGAAAGAAACAGAAGAGAGTTAAAGGAAGAGAATGAATATAACATCCTATTTCCAAAAATGGATACAAAAAATTTCTTCTCTGGCTGTTTCAACATGTAGTATATGTAGAAAGAGAAATAGAATGATTTTGAAAACATCAGTCCTATTTTTTCATCGGAAACCTGTTTTTAGCCTAATGCTCGTCTCTTATGTGGATTGCTTATATCTTTTTATATAGAAGGTACACAGTGACATGACAAGCTAAAGAGCAACATAAGTTGTAGAAGAAAAGGAAAAAAAGTTAGTGAGAAAAGAAGATAGATTCGCCCTTTGTTGTATACTGTGTTTCTTCCTATATATTTTGTTGTTTTGTGAACTAGTCAAATAGAAAGACTAAATGGTTATTGTTTTTACAATAGGATGATATATGGAAGCCAATATTCGTTTGAAAAAATTGAAATATGGGCGTCGTTGAGCTAACATGCAGAGAATGAGAATTTAGTTTAGAGAAATGGATATTTTCATCATCGGTGAGAAAGAGAAAGAGAAGTTAGAGAAGGCAAGCCGTGAACGAAATTGGTTGTAAAAGAACTTTTTTGACAAATTCATGGGTGGTCATTGTAACTATATAATATAAACAAAATAAACAAGAGGGTCAGATCATTACAGATGTCTTTGAAAGAGGGCTGGTTTTGTTTTGATTTAAAGAGACCAGAAGTCTTAATTTTGTGATAATTGTATGGTAAAGTCTGTTGGAATTTTAAAAATCAATTCCAAAAAAGAATATAATCTAGATACCACGATAATATTGGAAAGAATTTACAAATAAATTTTATATGTGACGTTAAACTCAAAAATGATATTCAATATTGTGTTTGATTAGAAATTGATAATTTATCAATTTGGTGATCCAACTGAAGTAAGTGGTTCAACAGAATCCAACTTACTGATATAAAAATTCTACGAGAGGTCACAAATATATTTCACATGGCATTCAACTCAGATTTCATATCGTTTCCTCTTAATTGTCATGCTGAGTCTTAATTATCTTCTAAATTGCGAATTAAAGTCTTTTTAATAACTCATCAATTGCGCCATATATAAGAAAATCAAAATTTTGTTGCATATTCGTCCCAATTTGTTATAATATCGTAATGAACCTAAAATTACATAATGGTATCATTTTCTTGATAGACTACATAGTACTAAAAATCATCACAGTTAACTACATAAGTGAAACTATTCTCCATTAATTGACGAATATATTTCACGTGGCATTCAACTTAAGCAAATTCTCCAGCATCTTACCCATAAATTATCTCATAACAATTTCTCCAAGAGTTAGCCGCTGTAAATAAAATTATACATTGATTGTCCAATTGTGAATTCCTTACACACAAAGCGAGCTCTGCTGTTGTATACTTCTGCAAAAAATATATATAAACGTAAATTGTTCAAAGTACACTTCAAGTTCAAAGTGGCAAATTGAATGTTGTCTTCTTTCATCCGACACGCGTATAAAATACAACTCTACGCACAACAAAACCCACATATACATTTGTTCTCTCTCTAAGATACTCTTCTGATATTACAAAAGAACAAATTCCTTCTATTCATAAAACTCATATTCTTCATCTCCCTATACTTGTTAAAGGCAATTGAGAGAAGCTGGATGTTCCAGCTGCGAATATGTTGCATTGTTACACTCTCTTACAAAAACATCTTTTGCACATTGACTTTCATTTTCTAACACACGCAACATAATACTTGTCTACATATTTTCATATATATTAAATGTGTGTGTCTTTAACTTTAAAGAGATACTTGAAGACTCTCTCTCTCTCTCTCTACGCATCTTACAAGAACGATGAAGAATCATTATTTATGCTATGCGGCCCATTTAGAAATTTACATAACCTTTTGACATTTATTTGTATTGCCTGCAATTCTACAGTTTATTTCATTTTACTGTATTACACTTTTCTTACCTACTCTATCATCTTCATCTTCTAAGGCCAAGCCCAAGTTGTGATGTTTGAGTGTCTATAGCAGATATAGTTCATAAAATATGAATGTTATGAAGCTTATAAAAGTTATTACAAGGAAGAGTGTCTGATAGTACAAAATATTATTGAAGTTATTTCATCTTTTAGAACTTGAGTAATAAGTAATATAGTAAACGCTTATAGTAGAATTGCCTTTTTCTTCATTCGTCATACTTATTTTGTGTCTACAGAAGCTTAGGGAGTAGACTCATTCTTTAGATAGAGAGTTGAGGAATTTTTATCGGACTGTGCCGTGTGCGAAAGCTTACACACTTTTATATTATAAGTTCACTCACTCATTCACGACGACACAATGGTTCATTTTATTCTATCACAAAATTCTTTTTCAGTGCATAATATACATAAGCAAAAGGGTTAGATGTATATAGAATGAAATATTGTCTTTTCTCTATATGCTACCTACAAACCTAGAGAGCTGGCAAAGAAGAGATTTGAATATTATTGGCTTCTTCATAGTAGAGAGAGAGAGTTTAGTAAAAATTCTGTAGCGAAACAGGAAACGAATTGGATTTTGCAGGAGGCCAGATGTAGCTAAACTATATGTTATTATTATTAGTGTCACTTGTCGAGCAAAATGTGGCCTAGGTTTGTTGCTTTCCCTTTTTAAATCCTTCGTAGCATGAAGAAGGAATTAAAGGGTTATTTCTATTTCAACAGCTATAATGCCATATTATAACACATATGTGCAGTATATGAGAAATCCAGAAGTCTCACTGAAAAGCTGATATGATGTTAGTACTAAACAGACGGCTTAACTTGAATACATACGTAGCAGAATAGCAATACAGAGATTAGAGATATGAAGGTGTTATGAAGGAAAATTGAAAGATATATATTAAAACGCTTATATATATATATATATATTTATTAAGGCAAGAGTAAAATAGAACAGAACAGTTGAGTAAACTTAATCTACGTGGAAAACCAAAACCAAGACAGAGAAATGAATTTTGGGCACATATGTTATATTATTGTAATTTGTAATAAAAGGGTTAAGCTTTACGTACATCTGCTGGAGAGACATTTGTAGGCAACATTGTAATCATTTTTAAGATTTGTAGAGTCAAAACAATGAGGGATAAAGTGAGATTTGGATTTATAATGACAAATCTAATGAAATTTTAAAAAGTTGGAGAATTATGACATGAAATAATTTTAGTGTCGAATGCATTTTGTAGGATAAGAATGCAGAAAAAAATTTTACGTTTAGATAACATATCAGTAATCCATCAGTCTCAGAAAATTAAGTTATATCACTTTTAAAAACGCGAGTTCAATTAGCCTTAATGTTTTAAATGCAACTTTAAAGCCTATACTTTATGACATGCCTTATATAGAGACTTTTGACTCGTCATTTCTTCAACAAGATTTTACAACAGGGCGACAAACTTCAAACGACATTAGTCTAAAAAAGTCATTACGAAGCAAACACATTTGGAGGCCGAATCTTCTTCTTCTAATACTTTTTACTAGTAAAAAACGTGAGTGACACCATAAACTTGTGAAGATTCTTTTCCCTTCAAAATGACACTTTATTACGTATCTAAAAGTTTATTACTTTTACAGATGACTGTGAGATAAGATAAGCGATGCTGAAATGATGCTTTTTTAATTTTATTGTCATCGTTCTTCTCTCTCTTCAACATCAAATCATGATCATCAAATTTTTTTTCATACAACACCTTAAAGAAATTGAATGTGCTGCATTCTTCACTATGTAAATATGAGAGCAGGTAGACAATATCTTTTCTACTCAGAGTTGAGAATAGTATTCCTGTACTGTGGTAGATAATAATGCTTTTTAAATAGCTCACATAAAAAAATATATAATGGTGTTGGTTGGTATTATTTTTTTTCTCTGGAGGAAATTGAAGATTGAAGCTCAGTCATTCATAAGGCTTAGATGTAGTCACAAAGTCGCATTCTTTTCTTTTTCTTGGTCAGTCGTGCTCTTCGGATACACCAAGGGCTAAAGTAAACTCTAAAAATTCTCTGTCCATTCTTCTCTTCTATTGTTGTTACTCTCTCTCTGCTCTGTTGTGGTAGCTTTATGATGTGGAATTCCATATCGTACACAATTATATGACATGAGAGATGAGAAACTATTTGTGGCTTTTCTTCTATGATTGTATATATGAGCTATAATGTATTATCTACTATATATACAGAGTTGAGTCTATTGTGTATCACTTTCTTTTGTAAATCATGTCATCTCATAAGGTGTGTTATTGTAAGCAAAGGAAGTTACTATTGTAGTGACGACTGACTAACTCAATAACTCAAAATTGACGATGAAAGAAAAAGTTTAGAAGTAATAGAAGAAGAAATATAACAATATAGGATTATAGGAAGCACTAAATACACAAAAATACAGCTTGAAATGATTTTTAAAAAATTTGATTTAAACGCTGTTTAGTTTCATTTGTGGAGTGATGAGTTGGATAAATTATTCAATAGTTAAGTCCTATGGTGGTAGTTTGATAATTAAAATGATTTCCTTTATTGATTAATTTATACCTTGACATTTTTGCTTAATTACTATTTAGAAAAGGAAGTAGAAGATTGCTCATTGCTATCCAGTTAAAAATTTCATTAGACACACATGAAAAAATTCACATAGGAATTTTAGATATAAAAAAGATATGAAAGTAAAGACAATCAAAATACCAATAGACCAGTTTAGATTTTAGATCAAGAATCTATTTTATCAAAACAATCGATCGTTACTATTTGCCATTTTGATTTTTTTTTCTCTTTTTCTTGCATACCACAAAGCTCATTTCATTTCATTGGCTTCGTATATCATAAAATAAAAAATGAGAGCAAGTAGCACTAGCATTGAGAACATTATTTCATTTATTTCAAACTAATGAATGTAGCATAGTATAAAAGTCGCCAAGTCTTCAACAATAGTAGTAAAATAATGCTTCAAACTGTTTTAATGGTTATCAACATATCAAAACTCTGAGAGAAACTTTCAAAGTCATTTTGATTTAAGACGAAAATCTATATAGAGGCAATTAATGTGTACAAGTCTACATTGAAGTTTCTCCTGATGCTCTATATACATAAAATTCACTTTGAAAAGAGAAGCAGGATAATAACACTGGTCTTAAGTCATAATAATAATAATTACTTTCTGTAGTTTCGGCTTCTTATTACACTTTTGAGACTCTATCAAAAAGACGAGAGGAAAAGGGCTCAGCGTATAAAATAATCAAATCATTTTATATGTCCATGCGTATAGAGAGAGCTCTTACATTAAACTTTGTGTTTGAGGTTACAAGTCAATAAGAGAGTTGCTGCTGCTGTTTTTACCTTTATAATGTAAGGTCAACCATAATGTTATCTTTGCCCTTTATCACTCATTTCTTACACAACTCTGCTAATGTACTCATGAGAAGAACCTATCTATCTCTCTACTACAGCTTAATTGACTTTTTAATTTTGCCTATAGTCGACTCCTTCCTTCACAGACTTCCAGATTTAAGCAAAGTTGTAAAACTTAAAGTAATATTCTTGTTTTTACCCAAATGAGCAATGGATAGAGTCAAGTCAAAAATTTTATGAATATATGAACATGTTATGTACAGCAGAGGATTTATGACCCAACCACGACACGACTTGAAGTTTTAGAGTAATGTAGTTATAATATGAAAAAGTCGTAAATGATTTTGTAATATTTGTTAGTTAGGAAAGAATACACTAATATGATGGCTTGTTGGTTTTTGTGATAAGTATAAATGCTAAAGGAAATGATTAAGTGTTTGCTTGTTGCTTAAAGGGTTACATTTTTTTCAAGGTATAGATATGTGAGCGGAAGTTAGTAAAAAATTGCGTTAGAGTTAATTGAAATCAATATTTGCTACGTATAGTGTTAAAAAATTAGGTTCTTTATTGAGAGTATTGCAAGTATTAATTTGAAACAAGTTCACAAATAAAAAAGTATTTTACTGTGCAATGATCATCGTCAAAAGTCCAATAGAAAACTGATGTAGGTGCTACAGTCCATAGGAGAACACAATCTTGTGAACCTCGAAAGTTGTCAGGATTGTTTGCAGCCCATAGTGAGTATCCAAATTTTCTTCCTAAATTTTAATATAATTGTAATAAAAGCTGTTCCACATTTATTAAACACTGCTTCTAAATATACCTGAAGACATCCAATGAAACTCATTTTCATGTCCCAAGTCTGTACCAGAAGTCCAGAGAAAAGTATGCGTTCCATTTTCTAATAAAGCAATTTAGTATAATAGTATAAGGAATTTTGTATAAAATTTTCAGTTTTTACCAGGACGCTCTAAATTCATATCTAAGAATTTATGCTGAGCAAAGCTCTCAATTGAAGCTAAATGCATTCCATAATCTCTGCAGTATTCCCATGCTTGAAACCAGTTTAGCTATAAAGAATCAAAAAGATGTACATCATTGCAATCAATATCTCATACTTTGTACAAATGCTAACTTGCAACTGTGTCTCACGGTAGTATCTCTTATTTCCTATACAGCCAACAAGTTGAAGAGATGATGGGCAAATTTTCTCTTGACCACAAGGTGCATTATCAGAGTTTTCAGTTTGAGCCGGTTCAAGTAATACTCCTTCTTCTATTTTAGAATCTTGTTCCTATATTAAGACTTAGTATATAATAAATATTTAGTTAAAAGATAATTAAATACTATATAGACACTTACTGCAGGCAAGACAGTAAGGAATAAACCAGCGAAAAATATGCTAAGCAATACTCGAGCTGCAAACATTTTATTGCTGTTCTAATAAGTAATAGCCTTCAAATGCGAGTTTCTTTAGGATTTTTCCTCTTTTATGTATGTTGCAATTGATAGCTTGATAGGATTTCAAAGAAATAATATATGGACCATATTACGTCATGAGTGACTATTACATAAAGATATCTGTGCAATATATAAAGATGCAAGAAAGCTATCAATTAATGCCAGCCCTCATTTATAACAGATAAAAAAATTCAGCGCTTCTCTCAATAAATCCATACATTGAAATGGATTATGCTCTTTAAAGAGTTTATTTAATCATGTTATCATAATAGCATTTCTAAGTATTAATATGAAAGAAGCTCACACATAAAAAACGCTTTTGTACTACAATTATCATCATCAAAAGTCCAATAGAAAGATGATGAAGGTCTTTCACTCCATAGTGTAACACAATTTTGTCTGCCTTGATAGTTGTCAGGATTATTTGCACTCCAATGTGTGTAGCCAAATCTTCTTCCTAAGTTTTCATAACATATACATTATATCATATTATAATTAATTCTTTATACCATTTAATTACCTGAAGACATCCAATAAAATTGACCTTCATGGTCAAAATCATTCCCAGATGTCCAAAGTTTGACATTTCCACTTGCTGGAAATATAAAACTCTGAGATTAATTCTTGTCTTTAAAAATTACTATTGCTTTTATACACATACATGGACGTTGTAAATTACTATCTAGAAATCTATGTTGAGCAGAGCTCTCAATAGAAGCCAAATGCATTCATTCCATAATCTCTGCAGTATTCCCAAGCTTCAAACCAGTTCAACTATTGGAAATATATATAATTACAATTTGTCTAATTAATGTTATATACAGAGATCCTCACCTGCAATCTTGTCTCACGATAGAATACTTTATTCGCTACGCTACCAATAAGTTGAAGGGATGATGGAACATTTTTCGGCTTGCTTATTTTAGAATCTTGCTCCTTGTTCCATAAAAGTATATTTTAGAAAAATAGTTAGCAATTTTAATTAGTTTATATTAAACTTACTGCGAACACGACAGCTAGAAATAAGCAGGTGCAAAATATAGTAAATAAGACTCGAGTTGAAATCATGATGTATTTGCTTTAGGATTTCGTCTGTTAATAGACTTGATCAAAAGTAAACTTCTTATGCATCTTTTGCCTTTTATATCTACGGTCAATAATAATACAGGTCAATAAATATCTACTCCAAATAATAGTTTACGATTGCCGAGAAAAGTGTGATATCTGTTTAAACATACAAAATAGGCTATCAACAATGTCAACTGTCAATTATTAAATGAAAGCTTATCAATATGCTGTTATAACAAGGATCGGAAATCTCAATCTAACTAAAAGTATGTCAGATCAAGCTTTGAAAAGCTCTGGTTAATATTTTCTCTTAGATATTGCGAAACCAGAAAAAAATCAAGGACTACCTATTATTTCTATTTTCTCATATACTTTTGAATTGGTCATTTATTTCTTTTCTTCTCTGATTATTACCTCTTGTAAGTTTTATGTGTGCAAAGGACGGATTTTTCGCAAAGCCATTTGTATTCATGTATGACCCAGGTTTTTATTACTGGAAACTCTAAGGAGTAACTAAAAATGAGAGCAAAAAGACCATGTGTCGTTTTCATGAGAAATTGAAAATGGGCTTTATTACACACATATTGTTGACTGTAAAAGGAAAAGGGGCTCTTCTTCTTCTTCTTCCATTATAGTACTTTTACGGATGACAATGTATATTATTTCCTTTTGAAAAGTAGCGAAATGGTTGCAGCTGTTGCGTAATGCGAACAACTGCGGTTGCAAATTGGAACCTGGAAAAATTTTTTTGTCTTAAACTCCATTTATTTATATGAGTTTAGTTCGTTTACTCTAAAAATTTACGATGGCGCCAAACTCTTTCTTAACAAATTTCAAAATTCTCTCAACTATTTTCTTTTCCAATTAGCCATTAGTTATCAAAAGTACAATTACAAATGCATTCTAAACTATGTCAGTAGTGGTGGCCTTAAAAAAAGTTCAAAATAAACCAATTTGTAGTCTGTATACTTTAGAAAAGGTAAAGCAATAAGTCAATCTAAACCCCTTTACTCTCTCTGTACTCTTGGACAAAATGTTAAAACAAATATTTGAGGAATTTTAATTTTCCAAATTTGAAATTCAAAAAAGAGAAAAAGGGTCTTTACACACAGAAATCCATGTTTCGCCGCACCTTTAGTGTAAACTCATGAGACGTTATCTTTTTTGAGAGCTCAGGGAGACGAAAGCCGTAGGGATACTTTTTTATATTTTAAGTATATGAAGAGAGAGAGAGATCATAAAAATCCTTTTTATTTCCACCTATAAAGATGATGGGATACAGATTCCTTTTTAGAAAATGTGAGTCAGACATCCAGAGAGACATAGTTATTCTTTTTAATGTATATGAGATATATATATACAACTGTTGCATTTTGTATTGAGTTTAGGCACTATATCATATGAAGGATAATTAGCTAGAAGATAGCTTAGCCTTGAAATTCCACTCGGTGCCACAAACTCCAAAGTCATTCATGGATGCTCATACAATTACAAGTTATTATTATTACTTTTCTATGCAACTTTTCTCTTATGTGTCATTCATAATATTCATAATGTCTTCCATGCATATTTATACTTTTAGCAGAGAAACACATGTCTCTAACGTGAGAAGGCTAATATTAAAATATATATACTAATGCTACAAAGTTTTCTAAAGAGAAAAAAGTACTAGTCATATAATGACTGTGTTCCGCCTACTACTTATTCAAATGGAAAATTCTCATTCACAATTTCTACCTGTTGTATTATATTATTATTCTATATAAGACTTTCAAAGAAGTTTGTTTGAGCTTTAACAAATTGTAAGCGACAGGAAGTTGGTTTATGTTACATTTGTCATTTTCCTTGACTTTATAGATTATTGTGACTATACTTTCTTATGAGCTTATGACACATCCCTTCTTTAGAGTTAAATCTGATAAATAATGGTCTATCGGCCCTTCTCTTATGTCGTACCTGACACCAATGTAAACAAACATTAACCTACCTGTTACCTTTCAGCAAGGTTTTAGCCAAGTAGTTAGTTTTTTTGCGGCATAACACTAAAGTCTACTAATAGTTCTAAGAATTCTTGAAGATTATGCTAACAAAACCAATAAACATGCATGAAAGCCAACAAGGTAAAGTCATAACACGACAGAACATTGTAGAATAGCAATAAGCTTTTCAGAGAAACAAGTGCTATGCCATATAATGTCATGCCAAGAATCTTTTTAGCTCTTTCCAAAATCTACTTGAACTAAGTACAAAAGAGCGGAAGTGTGAGACTACTGGAGAAGTTTTGGCCAAAAACTTACAAGAGGGTAAAAGCTATTGAGAAAGGACGCGTATGGAATGTAGTAATGTAGGGAGAGAAAGACGTATATAGAAGAAATAGAGGGTGTTTCTCCGTACAAATGACTTCCTTTTATCGTTAGTTTCCCACACCGATCTCAACAGAGCAGCACTATTACAACATACCAAACCAAAAAGGCCAAATATACAAATACCAACAAGATGCAAAGAGCTTTAAATGCAATGCCAAGTGTATATATAGAGATTCTCAATGAATAAATTCCTTTGCCACTTCATGAATGGTTTAGAAGTATTATACAAAGTATTGTGTTGTGCATATTTATGGTTTCAGAGTCATGAACATATGCAACATAAACTATATACAACTTTGGGCTACAAGTGTATCTCTCGAAGATCACACAAGAGACCAAGAGAGAGACAACTCAAGCGTAGCAAATGAGGAGCAAATGAAAACTTTATATAAGAGACACACATGGCAATAGCTGAAGGTCATGACCTAATGTATCCTTAAAGGGACGGAAGTAGTATACAAAACTTTTTTAAACATCCTTCAGACGATCTACAACTACCAAGTTTCCCAAGCATTAGAGTATTAAGACGAGAGAAGATATTGCTCAATAAGAGATAAGCGTATAAGAAGAAGAAGACATTATTGTACAGATCAAATATCAAGAGTAATATCATATGAACGTCACCCCTAAAGCTCTAGGCAAAAGACACCACTAAAAGGAAAATTGTCATCATTTCCTGTATGATGGTCCTCAAATGATGATGATGATGTGCTGAATGTGCAACAGATTTTTCCAATCTCACTCAGACTCAAAGAAGTTCAATGTTAGATCTTGAAACTACTCAAGCTTTATGGATGAAGATTGAACCACAAGAAATGTATTTCATATTGCATCAAGTTGTGTTATTAGATATAAAAAGAAAACTTTGTCCATTTGATTGTCCAGTTCCGGATTTGATGACAAGTGTTGGTAATAGCTATACGCACTTTAGTATATTTCTGGAAAGCAAATGTTAACAAATTTGACGCCGGCTAATGAAGAATTTCTTATGCTATGGACGAAGAAAAATATTTAGTTACAATCTTCTTAATTCGGAGACATAGAATAAATGTAAGCCACAAATTATAGAAGCTGAATTTATTCTGAGGTTGAAAATTCCAAGAAACTAAAAAAGCAGTCTACAAAAAAGTAATGAAATCTTGATTGCTGAGTAAAAACTGAATCACCATTGCAGGTGGATTTTGTACTATGAAATTAAATTGTGTTATTTAGTAAAATACACATGATATATATAATAGATAGATGATCTCATGATGAGTGCGGTGAGCCAATCTGACTCCAGTTGATTGCTACTGTGTGACTAATGCAGAATGATACACTACTTTGGTAATCTGATACCTGACTTTGTACTTGCATTATACAGTGTATGCAATGAAAATTCTATAAAACCCACAAGCTCAATTTTATTTGTTTTTTATTCCCAGTATATACACGTTCTATAATGTGTACCTGAAACTTAATTGAAAAGTAAACCTGGCAGTGTAGCTATCGTTCGTCACACTATAATTATTGTGCATTACCCTTTTCCCTTTTTTATACTTTTGATGAGATATTTGTAAAACCGAAAAGAAAGTAAACCACAAAAATAGAGAGAATACAGGTTGAATTTTCTTGGAAGAATAGATTTTTTATATAGAGAGACACTTGAGAAGAAAACAGGAATCACAGTTGATTACACAACGTATAGAAAATTGGTTGATACGCTCGTATTCTTTTGATTAGTCAGGTTGAATTGAATTTTGAGTCCATTGCTCATTTTCCAGGAATTTCTTCACTAACCGCAAAGAAGAAGAAAAAACAAGACATTTTCTCTTGTCATTCTACATTTCTTAGATGTCCACTTTTCAATAATAACCTGTTATATTGCACACCAATATCTATGCATATGACATTATCTTCTCAAACTATCTGCACATCTAACAAAATTATGCAGATTTTCTGAGTGACACAACGTTAGGTTAGCAGATGACGTTTCTTGCCAAAAATCCAGTTTGGACTTTTAACTGATTCCTCTCACACATCCATCATATATAGTTTGAAGAGTGCAAATTCTTGCAATGTTCAATCATGCATTAACACACTTAAGGTATACATCCTAAGAATTTGACAGGTGAAAAAAGTGAGTAAAAATTGAAACAAATTTGAATTGGTAAAGAGAGAAGAAGGTTACACTTTAAATGAGAGAGGTACATACAGAGACACTTTTCATGCTAATGTATCCTGAAAGTTAGAAAAATGACTGTTGAGTCATTCTCTCTCGACTTGAAAAGGAATTTCTCTGTAAACATTGTATATATAAAAGTTGAATGTTGAACTAGAAGCATCACATCTCATCTTTCTACAATAATACAAGAGAGACAAGCAAAGCAACAAACTTGACTTTGGCACCGACTGACAAACGTCAAATTCCATTCCATCAAAACTCTTTTCGTCCATACTCATGTCATATATTCCAACACAACTTTTTACTTTACTTTATACTATTGCTCCTGCTCAAAATCCTCTCTCTCCTCTCACAACATAAAAGGAATGAAAATTTATTCAGTTTCAAAAAAAGTTGTGTGACTTTGATTTTTTGACTTGCCCTTCTTCTTGTTCTCTCTGTTTAACTAGCTATTTGCCTTTTGCATGTATGATGTATAATTCCTTTGCTATACATATTTACATATGTGTAATTTAATGTGTAGGATGTGTACTAGTACATTTTATGCAGTTCATTTGTAAAAAAAAGTTGGCTACTGTGTATATACTCTGACAACCTTCCTGTCAATTTTGGGTTCCATCACTGTAAATTGAGATGACACGATCAACATGATGGACAGATTGATAGGCTAACATTATGTTGTAAGTTTTGAAGTAGTCGATTATTTAATGGCAAAGTGTAATGTATAAGTTCAACGCCGAACGTTGTATTGAGCAAAGTTCTACTAAACTATAATACAGTTGTAGTTTTAAATATATAGCAAACAGTAGTACAAGAATTATTCCTTTTGAAAAAGCAATCCATAAATATCTTTCTTTTGCACTTGTTTCATTTCAAGTTCAAATCCCAAGTTGCACTCTAGTCTATAAATCCCACCACAGTAAAACTTATAACATTTCTCTTCATTTAAAAGACATGAGTCTCATTTATCTTGAGAATACTAATTTCAAAATTTGTTTTGACTTACGCAATGAGTTAGTAGCAAAAGTCTCGTGAACGCATGTTGTTATATTTTGAAGAGTATACTCGAGTGTTTAAATAAATAATATGTTTATCTGTACTACAGGTATGGGCACTCGATAAAGACCATTTTTGCGTACTTAAAATTTTGACTTCCTTTTATGATGAAGATTTCTAATATTTTCTATATGATTCTCCGTCTTTCAAACTATCATTCTT
>VCNE01007871.1:0-28480 GCA_009869805.1 Oncopodura yosiiana
AAACATATTGCTAAATCCCGCTATAATCCACTAACTTATCGCAGTATTTACTAAACTCTCTCATAATTTTTGTGAGCGCCCGAAAACGCTAAAGCCCCCTAATGTAATTACGGGTTTGATTGACACGTTACTTCTTAGCTTAGGTTACTTACTAAAAGTAAAATGACTACTTGTACAAAAGACTTACAACAAAGTACAAAAGGCAGGTTCTTGAAGAAAACAAAACTCCACTTTGACTTGGTAATTGACTAATATGAAGATGAACAATGAAATGAAGATAACAATTAAGATTTTTAAATAGAGATAAGATAAAAGACAGCAGACAAGTTGGCTCGCGGCAAGATGTCTACTTTAAAGTTTTTGATTAGCGCCAAATAGTGACGACGTCCGAAAAAAAATCTTACAAAAGTCCGAGCCCTTTCTTTTTCTCACGTTGCTCACTTTTGTTATGAAATGAATCACGTCAGCATGTGTTGTCTTCAAAAAAAATCAAAACAAAAGAAAAAGTAGTCAAAAAAAGAGTGAAAACTATATATTTTTAATAAAAGTGTAATTAATTAGTAAGTAGAGATATAGAATACCAGTTAGTCAACGATGAACAGGTCATTTGATAATAGTGGTTGTGAAGAAGAGGAATTTGTGTCATTACTAACATTTAAATGGAAAAGAGACACTGATGAGTTTATTGCTAGTTTAAAACATAAAGGTTTATATACTTTAGCAGGTGAGATTTCCAACAACTTTTAAGTTGCATCATACCAATTCTGATATATAATACTCTATTTCCATTCATCATTGTGTAACTTTTCTTCGTAATTAATCTTCATAATACAATCATATTCTGTATTCAAGCAAAAGGTTCTAATTTTTCAAAATTGTTCTCTTGCAGGTGAGATAGATCGTTGCCTCAAAAAAGTATCTGAAGGTATGTGAAAAATTTTATTTTTATCACATTTTTTTTTACACAAGTACTCATTTATTTATATGTTTACGTCATTAGGAGTGGAAACATTCGAGGATATTTGGCAAAAAGTTCATAATGCTACAAATTCAAATCAAAAAGAAAAGTATGAAACAGATCTCAAGAAGGAGATCAAGAAACTGCAACGACTTCGAGATCAAATCAAGTCATGGATCGCTTCTGCAGAGATTAAAGACAAGTCAACTTTGGTTGACACAAGGAAACTCATCGAGACTGTAAGTTGATATTACTAAAATTACTAATTCATTTGAATTACTATTTATTATTTTTTAGTATAATATATCTAGGTTAAAATATTTTAGTTTGTCTAAAAAAGACGGACATGATAAAAGATATATAGGATGTAGAAAAAGACAGGTGTATAGAAATGAATTATTAAAGTTAAAGTTCAATAATATTTTGACATATATAAAATAAAATACTATATAGTAAGTAGAGAGAAAGAGAAGAGTTTATTATAGCCAAAAATATGTATGAAATGTAATGTAGTTTATTCTGCCAAAAGAGAGAAATGAATTTATATATCAAGCTCTCTTGCTCCATGTTTCTGGCAAAGATTAGAATTTTGGCAAAAAGACAATGTAATGCAATATGTAGCAAGCAGTACTAGTAAGTACTTTAGAAGAAATTTTTTTATTAGTCGTTGCACATTATATATTATAATAATAATAATAGAAGGAGAGAGAGAGAAGTTGTTTATCTCATCATCTGTTTCATATCACATGATTCACATGTCTCTTTTCAACAGGCATAATAACACTTTTAGTTTAGTTTTTTTTTGCTAGAGTGAAAGAAGAAGAATGTGTATATCTATTTAATGACGACATGATACCAATCAAGTGTTAAATTGTACTAATTTTTATTCTTTGTTTTCTCTTTTGTTTTATTATTATAGCAAATGGAGAGGTTCAAAGTTGTTGAAAGAGAGACAAAAACAAAGGCCTACTCAAAAGAAGGACTGGGCGCTGCTCAGAAATTAGATCCAACAACGAAAGAGCGTGAAGAACTTAACAACTGGCTCGTCTCCTCTATAGACCAAATTCAGATTCAAATGGATCAATTTGAGTGTGAAATTGAGTCTTTGATGGCAGCAAAGAAGAAACGGCTGGATAAAGATAAACAAGATAGAGTTGATGAGTTAAAAGGAATAATGGAAAGGCATAGGTATCATATGGGGAAAATGGAAACTCTAATGCGAATGCTGGACAATCTCTCGGTTGATGTGAATGCGGTAATTGTTACTATTACAATTGTTAATTTTATTTTTTTTAAATATACTCCTACTTGTTGTCGTGTCGTATATATATTGTTGAATCTTCGTCTTTATCTGTTTTGTCTTGTCTTTTCTTTTCGTCTTTGTTAAATTTTCTCTTCTTCTTCTCCTTCTGCTTCTCTATCGCTTTGCCACAAGGGTCACCAAATAATCATAGTCAGTTAATAGTACATTGTATTGCTTAATCTGTAGATCGCAATCTAATATCTTCTTCTCTGCACAATTTTCTATAAAATATAGTTTTATTTTTCTGACATTATATTTCTTGGGGCTCATTTCTTTTTCTTTCAGCAAAAGAAAAATAAGACTTTCTCTCGCACCACACATTTATATAAGCACATATGTTTCCATTCAACATGTCATATTATTCACGTCTATATATTTCTATCCAAGGTAGAAGAGCAATGTGCAAAAATCTTTTTTTTTATTACATGTGCATTGATTTCTAACTTTTAGGTATGTTGTAGTAAAACTTGGTTTATAAATATTCTATATGGCATTCACTCACTAAACTCTCAGATATATAGTAATATGTGTGTGTTTGTGCATTTTGGGTAAAAGTCAAGGCTATATCATTCAGTGAGCTTCTTCTTTCTCTTTTTTAATACTACATACAGTCAGGACATGATGATAATAATATGTCTCTCTCAGGCTAAGGTGTATGTGTCTGTTAGAAATCTGGTTTTTGGGTCTCATTTTGACATTTTAACAACTCTTTTCTCACAAATCATGAAAGGAAGAATATTTTTTTTAATATGAATCAGTAGATATTGCTTTTTTGGGTATATATTCATTTTCTGGTTTGGTCATTGGTGTCTTTTTATATATTTCAATACTCGACTTCGATTTATACATATTTTTTTATATATATTCTGTTTGGTGTGGTGTCAAAAAGGTTCCTTTCATTATACTGTCTTATTTTTCATGTATGTTTTTTATTTGATTTTTATTTTGTCCAGTGTATTTTTTTAATATTACAGGAATATTTATTTATTATTATAGTCATTCAGTCAGTCATATTCTAGATAAAAGTACAGTTTCATTTTGAGTGAGTGAGTTTTATATATAGGGATAGACAGTTACAGAAAGTGTAACAAATCAATAATTGATTAGTCTTTGCTATTAGGCATTTATCTGCATAGAGGTGTAGTGTAATAAGAAATAAGAGTCTACTCTATGTGATGTGTCATAGGAAAATAAAATGTTATAATATAGATTTTCATGTTGTAGGGTTTTATATATGTGTAAGCAGTCATATATAGATAGTTGTCTTGTTTTGATTCGACTTCTTCTTTTTTAATATCATGGTATACCTACCTAGTACATATATACATAAATAATATCAAAGTATTTATCTCTTGTTGTTCCTTCCAAGTTTCATATATTCATTATTTTCTCATTATTATGATATGAAATATTGTTGTTAATTGATGACGAAATTCGTTGATGAAATTCTACCTCCTTTTGTTGAGGAGTGACCAACCAACAACAACAAAAAAAACAAGCACTTTCATTTTGTATAATTGATGGGATTCTATTGTTTTTTTGGCTTTTTCTTTGGCTTCTCTACTTTTGGGGAAAATCAATCAAAACTCGAACTTGACTATTGACATTAGATGAGAACGAATGATCGACTTTTGCAGCTACGGAATTTTCTGGGTCAAGTGAAGAAGATCAAAGATGATATTGACTATTATGTCGAGTCTAATCAAGAGCCAGAGTTTGAAGAAAATGAGTTTCTATATGATGATATTGATGGTCTAGAAGAGGTTAGTAATAATAATAATAATAAAAGGAAAATGACAACATCTTAATTAATTATAAGTATTTTTATACTTTAATATTTCTATTATTATTTTTTTGTTATTATTAGTTTGATGAAAGATTTGCAGAACAACAAGCATTAGCAAATGCGAATCTTGCAGCGCTGTCAGCAAATAGTGGAGAGGCAGAAGCCGGGACGACACCTACGTCCAACACTTCCGGGAACAACTCTCCTGTTTCTCCCATCCATTCCAGTGATAGTGACCCGGACAAAAGAAGAAAATCTTCCGATGATTCCTCTAAAGTAATGAATCATATCATTCGTAGTAGTAGTTAATTTTTTTTTCTTAATTCTAATTTTATATCTCTTCTTTTATTTAAAAATAAATAATAGGTGGTAAGACCAGTAGCGATGAAAGCTAACCACAGTCCAAGTCCGGGTAGTAAAGTTGCTGCTACTCCAAAAAGTGTCGGCACTCCAAATAACTCTTCACCGAGCTCAGGGTTAAGCAATCATGTTTCATCTCTGTCCTCGTTGTCCTCATCCCCTACTCAGACTCAAAACTACCACAACGCTCTCAATAGCGTCAAATCTATATGTAAGTTATTATCATCATCCATTTTTTTTTCATTGTGGAGGAAATGTAGATTATATGTATTAGTATAGGTTATTGCAAACACTTACTGATTATGATTTGAAAACGAGGTCAATCTATGTTTATATTTAGAAGTGTTGTTGATTAGTTTATGTTATGTAGGAGTAAAATTGATTTTGCGATGAATCCTTAGAAATCAAGGAAAATGTGAATAGATCTTTTTATATGGATGCACTTTCTGCATGATACTCTTTTGTTACTTGAGATGATGAAATCAGTAGAAAAGGAGAGAGAAAAACTTTGTTCTCTCTCTATATATATATGTACATGCTACTACGACTTCTAGTCAGTAGAAATAATGTAAGATTTGTAGTAGCAATTGACACTTTATTTTTGTATATCAACAAGTACGATCATCTTGAGAGAAGAGTGTTGTATATTATTATTCACTTCTCTTTTTGTTTAAAGAAAAAGATTTTATCATTTGGCATAAATACATTTTTATAAGAAGTTGTGTGTTTAAGAGGAGTTGGTAAATTGATTTTTTTATTATTATTATTATTACTTTCAGCTCATTTAGACTGTGTGGAACATAATAATTCGTCGTCAAGTGGTGGTGTATTAGGCGGCTCACCTTCATCTACCGCTACAACGACGACGACGTGCACGACAATGAACAACTCTGGTGCAAGTGGTTCCACTCCTGTTTCTTCTTTATTACAAAATTCGTCAAGTCCATCTGACATGATAGCTGCTGCTGTAGCAGCCACAACTAATGGTCTCATGAATACTACTAATGGGGAAGATACATCAGGAATTGAAGATCTAACAAGTAGTAGTCACATTATCGGTTCTTCTTCTTCTTCTTCTCATTCAACAATTCAACAACACTCAATAGATTCCTCTTCTTCTATAATTATGGGACAGTCATCTTCATCTTCACCAACAGTTGTCACATCGTCCTCTTCATCATCATCATCGTCGTCATCATCAACAACTGCTGTTCCTCTTAGTTCTATTGTTCAAGGAGGATTAATATTAGGTAGTGGAGGAGGATCAACTACTACTACAACTACAACAACAACAGAAAATGGACTTTCACCACCTTTGCCAGAACATAATAGTAGTAATAATAATAATAATAACATCATGTCATCAACAACTACTGTTGATCAGTTACAACAACAATTATTACAACAGCAGTTACTATCAGATTTAGCAGTGTCTAATAGTGGTGGAGAAGGAGTAATAGGCGGTGGAATATTAAGATATTCCTCAGTGTTATCTGAAATGTCTAATAATAGTGCGTCCAATTGCACGTCCACATCCAATAATAATAATAACAACATGTCCTCATTGTCTTCGTCACTGGGTGTGAATAATAATACTAGTAATAGTGGTAGTAATAATGTGATTGTTGGATCTACTAGTAGTACAACTGGTGGACTTGTGGTTGGTAGTGGAAATGTGACAACAAGTAGTAGCAATGTGAGTTTAGCAGGACAAGGAGGACTTATTGGTAGTAGTGCAAGTGGTGTCAGCGTGGTTTCAAGTCATAGTAATTCCAATCTTTTGTCTCAACAACAACAACAACAGTCACAGCAGCAGAGTCAGCAACCTGGAAATGTAAGACAAGAAAAGACAATCAATCGCATTGTTTGTTTTGTTTTGTGTAAAGTGCAATTCTATATATTCTTTTTTATGTATTATTATTATATAAAATATATAGAGTCGAGATACAACACCACCATCAATGAATGAATTGATGAGAATGCAACAAGAACAAATGTTGTTAAGGAGTTTCGACTCCTCAATGGGTACTCTTAAATCTATGGCACAGGAAGCGATTGATCGCGCTGGTCTCAACTATGCAGATTCAAGTATGTTTATGTGAAAGTTTTTATCAAAATTACATCATCATTTTCATTATATTTCATTTGTTCATCATATTTATTATATATTAATTATAATGTTGACAATTTTGTCTTATACAGCAGAAGCAGAGAAAACAACAGAAGCACATATTCCTCCATTATTAGGAGTTGCTCCTTTGGGTCCAGTTCCATTAAATAAAGAACATCAATACCAATTCCAAATGTTAGACTCCTGTCATTACCACATGCCTGTCCACGCTGACTCGGAACGCATGAGACAGTTTTTACCAAGAAATCCTTTCCCAACACCTTCGTATTATCCACAAGTAAGAGAAAATGTAAATCATGATATTATTTATTTATTCTTTTTATTTATTTTTATCCAAATCTTGTTTTTAACTAAAAAAACTAATTCCAAATATATTTTTTTGTAAATAGCATCCATTGACAAATTCAGATACGCTGGAGTTTTTTCAGAGACTATCAATAGAAACATTATTTTTCATCTTTTACTATTTGGAAGGAACTAAAGCCCAGTACTTGGCTGGTATGTTTTGTTACTACAAGATGTTATATAAATGTTTGTATTCGAATTCTAAATGTTATATGCTTTTTCTTCTTAGCCAAAGTCCTGAAAAAACAAAGTTGGAGATTTCATACAAAATATATGATGTGGTTTCAAAGGCATGAAGAACCTAAGGTCATCAACGAAGAATACGAGCAGGTAAAAAAAGAGAACTTTCTAAAATAGCATTGATGTAATATAATTGTATAAACATATCTGTATCTGTAATAATGACTATATTTTTTTCTCTTTATTTTCTGGAACAGGGAACGTACATTTACTTTGAGTAAGTCTAAAAGTCATTTATTGATAATGAACTAATTAATAGAAACCAACATAACTAATGTTTTTCTTTTTTACTTTTTCTATATACAGCATAGAAAAATGGGGTCAGAGAAAGAAGGATGGATTTGTATTTGAGTACAGGTACTTAGAAGACAGAGACCTTGGCTAAGTAGTATGTTAATACCGTATATACAAAATTAATTACAATTCTATGAGAAAATTTCATTCAATAAACTCAAGCAGTGTATTATTATTACATTATTATTTGTTATTATCATTGATATAAAAAATTCATTCTCTTCGTAATTCACTCTGTAATATTCAAAGTATATGATTACAACTACTTAACTTAAAAGATATATATTAGTTTCTGACAATACCAACATCTTCTTTGTTCAGAATTTTAAAAAAAGATTCAATCAATCAAAACAAAAACAAACAAACAAACGAGATATTAATAAATAATAATGAAAACGGTATATAAATCTTATATATATAATGAAAAAGAAACTATGTGTTGTTGAAAACAAACAAAATGTAGGAAACGAGAGGAAACTGTTGTGTATATGTTGTATAACATTTAAGGAAAAACTGAAAAAGAATTTTTGAACCGTGACGAAAGCGAAATATATAAACTATATATATTATATATAAGAAAAGGCAATTGATTAAAGAAATCTAATTGAATGTCTTTTCAGAACTGCTGTACAATTAAACACATTATACGAATTTTGTTTCTAAGAAATAATATCACTTTTTGTCTACTATATAAAAAAAGAAACTTGTTTCCTCTCTCTCTCTCTCTCTCTCTATTTCATAATTTACCTAATAATAATAGAAAGATATATCTAGGTTGTTTGCATCATAAAAAAAATAGCATAGTAGGTGACAAGTTACATATAAATGCTTCTATAGAGAAAGTACGAATGCATAATTTTTTTTTGTAATAATGCACTTTAGCAAATGGTGAGATTTATTTAAAAATTCAAATGAGTCAGTCAAAATAAGTTAGTATAAAATAAGTTAGGACATTTGCATAAATTATTTTTTTACATTGTTGCAAACACAACCTATCTCAAAAGCAGACTATATTTTTCTCTTCGTGGATCATCTTTTGGTAATGTCGTTAGCCATTTCCTTATTCCTACTACAGTAACTCCAGACAAGACAATTATTGCTCCAGCTCCACTGTACATTTTTTTACAAACAATTATTATACTTGATCACAAAATAAGTAGTTGCATCATTCATACATACCTGTACCAATCTGGAACAACTCCCAAGAAAATAAATTGTAAAATGAAGCCAAAGACAGCATCACACATTCTTAGCAAAGCTACAGGTCCTACAAAAAGTTTAAAAGCATATATAATCTGTTAGTTATATCATCAATCATAAAATGGAAGAGACTCTACTAACTACTAACCTGCTTGCTCAAATTTCAATGCTAAAATAATTGTCATCTGTCCAACAAATGATAGACATGCTAGTCCAACAACAAGTAAAATTTCTTGAGTTTCAATTGGAACACGAAATCCACCAAATCCCAATGTTAAAAAATAAGCTTCAAGAACTCCAATAACTCCAAATACAAATGTCATTAGAGCAAAATGCACTTTACGAACTTTTCTTGTTAAAATTACAATGAGTGCAGCACATACTAAAGAACCACACGCATATCCAGTACCAATCTGAAAAAGAAGATTATTATAATTTCTTACTTTATGCTATTATATAGTATATACCATCGAATTAGAACTTTTTGATGGAATCCCTGTAATAAATGATGGCTTTGCAATAATCTAGAAAACACAATCTCATACTTAAAATTCAAGATATTCTCATAAAGAAAAGCTATAATTTAGGTCTTTTTATTCATACCACAACTCCAGCAAGTGTACTGAAAACCATCATTGTAGGAATCACACCACATTTTTCACCCAAAAAGAAATGAGCCAATACTGTGACAAGAACTGGAGAACTATAAGTAATTACAGAAGCATCTCCAATAGTCAAGTACTCTAGAGAATAATATCTAAAAATAACTGATGATGCACCCAAAACTCCACGAAACTATATAAAAATAATAAAACAACAAAATTAAATTGAAACCTGCTAAAAATTTTTAACTTCCAACTTACAAAGAGACCAATAACATTGTAAACATTTTCTCTTTTAGTCAAAGGCCAAACAGTATCAGTTATTGACCCTTCTTTCGATTTCCCTGGTCCAAATACATAAAATAACAACAAAGGAAAAGACGGGGTCATTATCCCAACATAGCGATAAAAAGAAGAGCCAAATCCATTATAGTGATAGTCACTTGATAAAACTTTAGCAATTAGAACAGCAAATGAGAAAATCAGACTAGAAACAAGAGTGAGAATCATGCCGCCATATTTCCTGAATCCTTTATTCTCTTTTCCTTCAACTTCATCTGCTAATGTTGAATTAGAACCACCAGACTCTGCTGCTAATTCAGTCTTTGAAGAAAATGTCATTGTTGTAGAAGTAGATAAGTCTAAATTTTTGAGATTTTGAGTTTGCACTTCTAAAATTAACTCTGGTGGACATTTGTCATTATTTTTAATAATAATATCTTCATCTGCAGCAACAGGACTAGCTCCCATTTTGTCAACTTGTCTCTGTTTCTTTTCTCCTCTCTTGTGAAACTTCTTGTGATATCTTAATAATATTTAGCTCAAGTATTTAGATTATTGTCTCTTTGAGAATTTGACTTCTTGGAGTTCTCTATTATGAAAAACTTTTCCCAGGAGAGTCAACATGGACCAGAAGAAGAAGAACTCCCACAAAGGTTCTTACAATGATACTGACAAGAACTTTTGATACTATCCGTCTAATATATATAATAAGTATTTCATTCATAAAGGTTTTAATAGTAGTCAGTTAGTCACTCACTAAGTTAGTTGAGTATTCATGAAATGTACCTTTGAACATTATTCTTCTTATGTTTCTATTATGTACATTGCTACCTCTCTTACAATCGTTTACATTTTAGTTCTCTACTATAGTACAATACTATTATCATGGTAAATTTTTAGTATCTATATAAATGTGGATTTTACATATATGTGCGTCAAACGATATACAACAAAGCAAGGACAATTTTCCTAGAGTGTGATATAATATATGTATATTTCTATATTATTTAAATTGTCCATGATGTGATGATGTAGTAGTATAGGCTGTACATGTACATCATATACCATACAATAATAATAGTACAATAATCATTTACTACACTCATCAAATTCTCACTTAAAAATGCGTTTAAAAGTTTAAATAAGTTTACTACACTATAAAGTTATAATGTTGATGAGACCTTCAGTCTCTGCTGTGTTTATGCATAACAAAATGTGAAGATTTCCTGCATGCATGGACAAGAGAGACAAGAGATTGTGTAAGAAGATATATATACATTAGATATATTGTAAATTATAATAGGCTGCATTTTATCAATATTCTTTTGATTGACAATTAAATATTTACATACACTGTATACGTGCATTCCAGTATGAGTAAGTAAATGCGGCTATACTTCCAATTTATTTATTTCCTCAATTACTAGTATTTAGTAAATCGCAATCTAAAAATGCATAATACTTACTATTGTTCTTACAGTACAATGCAATTTTTTTAGAATTTTTCTCTATAGAACCTTGATAATGAACATGAGGCTTTTTATAGAAGCGGAAGCTAATTGCATCCAGACACGAATATACCAAAAAGTGTCAATTGAAGGTCATGACTTTGTAAACCAGATGATTTTGATTGTCATTAAATGCTTTAATGAAGTTCAGATTCAGATTGAGTTTCTTGCGGCTACAAAACAAGAGTAAGTGCCCTTATGACCTTCCTCTTCTATTATATACTTCTGGTCGTCAGATAAATATTAACTTCTGTTTATAGCGATAAGAAGTGTGAGAATATAATATACTAAGCTTAAATCAATATATGTATATATATAAAATAACTCATCCTGTATTGACGTAATTTTAATAGTGTTATCGATGATATAATAATTTAAAGACGTATGTAATTTTACTATTTTGGCCATAAATTAGAGAGATATATTTTTAGTTATGAAGTAATAATATTACTGTTAATTGAGACTATTATTAATTTTTATGCGCACATTCCATTTTACGTAATTCACGACGTCAATTAGAAAGTCAACAAGTTTTTTTGAATTAATTTTTAGTTACAATTAACAATATGTCAATTGAATTAATTTTAACTAATAATGCATGCACATATGTACTTCCTGATATGCAGTAGAGTACAAAGTAGAAAAGTACAAAAAAATAATGAAATTAGAAATTTTTTATTCAATAATAAGTATTTTTCTGTCACATGTCAATAACATGTTTGGAATAATACAGATATCACAACTGTGCATGATGTTGTTTATACTGTTGAGGATTTTTAAATTTTGATTTTTTTAATTTTGTCCTTGCTTTATTATTCTTCTCACCTTCCAAAGTTTTTATTTGATGCTCTCCTTTGCAAACAGATATTTCCATTATTTTGCCAATTTCGCTATCAGTGGCTTCCATGAAATCATTAATATTCTCATCATCATCATTGACAATAATAGATGCAATAATATTATTCTCATCTGATAAAATTGTTGGAGGAGATGGTAAGAATGATGAATTTTCTCCAGTAGAATTTCCAGCAGTAGCCATTGTACTTTCAATAAGACTCATATTTGAGCCCAGTTCAGAAAGTGATTGTGGAATTGACTCTCCTTCTCCTTCTTGACCAAATGAAAGATGATGATGATGATGTTGTTCATAGTACAAATCTTTTGGATCTAAAAATCTAGTTTCAACTTTTGGATAATTTCTTGAAGTAAATGATGGTACTCCAAACTGACTGCTGTTATTATCAACCTCCATAAATTCTTGAGAAAAATCTTCAATATCTTCAATGTCTTGAGCAAATAGTACATCTGCACTTAAATTATAATTTGTATTATGCACATGTTTTGGTTTATTATGTTGAGGTGGTGGAGAAGAAGGTCGTGTATTATTATTTTGTTGAGCAACAGTAGAACATGATTTTATAGAAGCTTCACAAATTGACTTGTTAAAATTGTCTTTAGGAGTAGTTTCTTCTTTAGCTATTACCTTATTACAATTTATCTCATCTACTTCATTCCAGTTGACCAATTTTGATAAATCATGATGAGCTTCAGAAATAGAAACTTCTTTACCTACTACTTCTTCTTCAGAATCAGATTGTGGTGTTGTTACTTCTTTAGGATTCATAAACATAAGAGACTCAATTTGTCCAACTGTTTCCCATTCTTCTCTAAAAAATCTTCTTCGAAGTTTTGTATCATTATTATGATCAGTTGTAGTAGTAGCAATCTCTAACCATTGCTGAATACTTTTTCCATCATCTTCTTCATTCTCTGGATCTTCATCTAAAAATGTTGTTGGAGCTACCTTTAAAATAAATTTCATATTGGTATCTTCATCATCAGACATTTCAGCAGCAACTAAATTCTCTTGAACTGAAACTACTACAACATCTCCACCTAAAATAGATTGATCATCATCTTCTTTTTTACTATGATGATGATGATGATGGTGATGATGATGACGTTTATTATGATTTCTATGATGATGATGACTATGAACATGAGTATCAATAAGAGAACGAAGTTGATCATGTAATTCACTACTAGCTCTTGATGACTTTTTAGAAGAATCATTTTCTATTAAATTTTCATTATGATCTGTTAAGCTATTAGCAATTTCCTTCTCATGCTCACTCAACAATAGCAATTGTTCAGAAACTGATGATACATTTGTTGACATTGTTGTGGTAGATGAAACTGAAGTTGAATGAAAGACACATGGTAAAAGCCATCTGACAAATCTTCCTAATACACGTTGATTTGGTAAAATATGACATGATTGAGTTCCATCTGCTCGAGATAATGTTGCATAACTTATTGCTCCTTCATCTTCTGAATTTGATTTACGTGATTTATTAGATTTTAAGCTATATGAACTTTTCTTGTTATTTTCTTCTTCTTCTTGTTCTTCAAAGGGAAAACTTACTGTTGACAATTTCACTGTATGTGGAGCATGAAGTGGAATTTGAGCAGAGTTTGATTTTGGTGGTCGAGAATATTTCCATTTGCCAAATTGATATTCTTGTTTCCATCCAATTGCTAAAGAAATAAATATTTAAAGGTAAGTTTACATTTTATATATAACAGCCATAAATAATTGATTTTCATGCTACATGTCATTTTGTTTCACCTTTTCGCTCACTTGCTGTCAACGAAGGAATGAAATAAGAAGCATGACCAACTTTACATAAATCCTGAGTACCATAAAATGAATCAATCGCAGGCACTGAAGAGCCACGCTCCAGTCTTGATTTTCTTCTGACAATTGTATGTGTCACTGGAGGCTTCTCACTAAATATATCTTTCAATTCTAAATCAATTTGACTCGCATCAAAACATGGCACGTACACTTTTGACTTTGAGTGATGATGTTGATACGTATTTTGTTGTTGTTGTTGTTGAGAAGAAGAACATGTTTCTATTATTTCATTGTTGTTAATATTTCTAGATTGATTAACTAGTTGACCTTCAATACTACTACAATTAGCAGAAGAAACAGCTTTGTCAGCAGCAATACTTGACATCAGCTCTTTATGAAAATAAGAATTGAGCTTGGGATTAAGATAAATACGACATTTAGCTTCATTTTGTTTGGTGAGAAAAATATATTCATATGGAGGTGTGTTAATCATTGATGAAGGAATTAATGGAAATTGAAATAAATCATTATCACTTTTGATAATTTCTAATGAGTTTCGATCACTTTTTGAATCATCATGACTTTTCTCTTTTTTGATTTCTGCTTGTGTAGAGTCATTAGAATTGACATTGTTAATAATTTTTTCTTTAGCATTACAATTTTGCAAATATTTGATTTCAGCTTGAGCTTCTTTTAACTACAGTATATACATAAAAATATTATAAATGATGTCATAAGTGTAAATAATATAATTAATTTACTTTTTTAATTAAGTCATCATGAGGTAATCGTTGTAGCTCATTATCAAAATCCTCACCATCATCAACAACAAATTGTGAATTTGATACTAAGTCTGGACCTTCAACTGAAGTTGTGTCATTATTATTTGTGCAGTTATTGTTGTCTGTCAAAGGAAGTAGTAGTTGTTGAGCTACATTGTGATTGTTGGAATCTGTTTGAATTTGAAAACTCATGACTTTGACATTGACACATAATAATCAAAAAAGAATAATAATAATGAGTGATGAATTATGAGAATTGAAATCATATTGAGTACATAATATATCTGCCCCTCTGCCCTATGTATTATGTTGCCATAAGTTTCTTGCAGAATCATTGATGCGAATTTATATAATCTACATCCTTCTATTGACACGTTATGGTCATTGAATAAAAATGTGCGTGGTACGTTGTATGTCGTTAGTTCATTATGTATTTGTACAATTCAAATTTTCGTATACATATCTAAATGCAATTGTAGTTGAAATAAAATTAATCTTTAGTAAGTTCTTGAAACTTTTAAGACTCATCTTATCACACGTCTTTATCCTTTTTTACACCGGTATTCCTTAATGGAATAGCGTGATCAGTTTTCTCGATTCAGTGCACTTTACCTTCTTTTAGAGGAGTAGTATAATATTTTGCATCATCTTACAACATTTCCTTATGGCTTATGTTTATGTGTTGTAGTTAATGTGTGAACTTATTACAATAGTATTAATGCCAATGACTCATAAAGAGACTTTAAAACACTATACGTATAATACATTTACATTTATTGCATAAGATGAGGTTATTAGCCGATAATTCTTATAAAACAACTCTGAACTCACATATATTAAAAAGCTAAGTTATAATAATGCAATATTACTATTGACCAAGTACAAAATTCCGGTTTTTTGACAATGATGAGACTCTGACCTAAAATAATTCACAAATCACAAAATAATCGAGTAATGGAATGTATGTTTTATAAATAGATATAGATAAGTGTTTATGTATTGTGTATTGTTACACTACTTCATACTTTTGTGACATGTCAGCTTCCTTGAGATGATAGATTCTCCAACTGCGAAAATAAATAAGCGAGAGAGAAAGAGAGAAGAGATGAAGGCTAAAAAGATGTGAGAAATATTCAGAAGCTTTGTTTACAATTCCCAAATGGGCACTTAACCTACATGGAAAAATTTTCCAAATGAAATAACAAAATTCCAAGTGATTCTTTTCAAGTAACAATTTCCTTGAGCTTGCTTGCAGTGTCTTTCATAAATCTCAAATCAATTTCTTGCTCTTGACATGCTTTCAATTCCCAAAAGATCAACATGCTATACGCTCATCATTCAATGATAATAACATTCCATTTCATTCGTCTCGTCTATCAACATATTTTTGACAAGTATACATACAAGCTAATAATTGGTTAAGGATGAATGTATTTTTGGAAAAACTTTCTCTTTCTTCTTCTATTTACTTATTGTTTAATTACAACACAATTCTTTCTGGTAAGAACAAGATTTCAAGAAGTATATATATCTGATCAAGTTTCATCACTCTAGAACTCATAAATAAGATAGATTAAAGCTCAGGAGGCACATTCACATTGTTGAAATTGAAAGGACAAAATTTATTTATATAGCTATGCGTGAAATAGCTTTTCCATCATCGCCACAAGTCAATTATTACTATACCTTTCGACTTTTGTAGTTCTTACAAATATCTTTTGTGTATTTACCTTTCTGAGTACTTACTCCTGTGGTGTTGATAAATAAAAGGGTCACGCCAGGTTAGAGAAAAATTAATATAAGTCCCTTTTGAAGCAGAGAAACCTGAATACCTTTTCCTCACAAGAAGTCTACCTATAGCTATAAGTCAAATAGAGTGAAAAGAGGAATTGACTTAGTAATAATAAATATATATAGCACCCTCAAAGACTTTTTGGTTGAATGCATATTCAGTGTAAAGTAATAATAATAATATAAGATCATACATGTTTCATCATTGTTATTGGGTCAAAAAGCCGTACTCTTCTCTAGTGATATATTTTTCTTGTCACCTAATCATATTGTGCACTTTAAATTCAATCCAAGAATGAGCTAAGAGGAAGATAACGACTTCAATAATTCTCAAACCGGACTTGGTCAGTCGTCCAACTTGATTCATAGTGACTACATCTCTTCCCAAATTAAACTTTTTTTGCTACTATTACAAAACTCCTGAAATGTGAAATGTAGTTTTTCTTCCTGTATAAAAGTTTTTTTTATTTAATTTATTTTAGTCGTGAAAATTATGTACTTACATTCGAAAAAATGAAGTACAGTAAAAGTTTCAAGTTTTGTGTAATTTTAATAATACACTTTTTGTGTTTTACATTTGCAAATGGCTATAAAAGTAATAATAATACTAGTAACGCTAGTGCTAGGAGTACTAGTAGATTTTCATTGGAAAATATTATGAGAAGCAATGCAGAGTCTTCTGGAAATGCACGAAATCTTACAAAAAGTAAGATGAGTGATCGTCAAATGTTATTAGCCACTACTGTAATCAGAGATAATACTAAAAGTTCTACAAAACATAAACCTACTAGTGACTCTGCCGTATTAATTAAGGCTAAAGAAAATTCTTTTGCACATAAACTTCTTCCTACTGTTCCTAGTACTATTAGTGTCATTAGTGTTGATGATGAGTTTTTACCATTACCTAGTACTCAATTTCCATTTAGTGATACTCCTCATCCAACTGGGGCAACGAGAGATTCTTCAAGAGGAAGATCATTAAATTTACCATCAGCAGTTGGAACAAGTCAACGAACACGTAATAATGGTCGTGTTCAAATTTTGGAAGCTGGAAGTTTTGGAAACAATAATAATAATAGAAATGGACCTGTTCATCATCGTCGTCCTCAAGCGCCACCGCCACCACCACCACAATTATCTGGGCCAATTGATATTGAGTCATCAGAAGAACTTGCTGTTCCCCTAAGTGGCTCTTACTATCAACAATATAATAATAATGGATTACGCCCACCTCCTCCTACTTCAGGATATAACAACAACAACAATAGACCAGTAACTAATCGACCAATTGGTCCACCAATTACAACAACTTTTCTGCCGATTGTAACTGTAACATCGGGTACAGTCGTCCCAATTATTGGAGGAGGAGCAGGAGGAGGAAGTGGTGGTTTACCTCCTTCACCTCCAATTGATGAAATATTACCACCTTCACCACCAGATAGTAATATTAATAGTTTATTTAGCTCAAGAGCTCTTGGACAAAACCGTGCATCTGTAACAATGATGCCTACTAGAGGTGGTAGTAGTAATAATGGAGCTCCAGGTGGAAGAACTCGATTACGTGATAAACAATTGTCAAAGTCTGCTGCTATTGATCCATTATTGGATCCAAATATTATAACAGGTAACAACGAAAGAAAAAAAATAAAAAGTTGAAAGAGTTGAAAGAGGATTAAAATTTTCTTCTCTACTATTATTTGTTGTAGATTTTGTGTTCTCTGATATCAAATGTTACAAGACGAGAACTAAAGAATATTTTGGTACAACAATTCATTTAAAGTCTGGATTTCATGTTCCATATATTAGAGATAGACCTCAAGACTCACTTTCATCTAATCTCTGTCGAATGGAAAAAGTTGATGCTAATGCTTATCATATGACAGTTTCTGATCTAAAAGCATGTGGAGTAGAACATTGTGGAGAGAGTATGTGTCTCACAATGGTTTTCCCAAGAGTACCAACTTTAGCTTTAGCTGATGATGAAGTTACAACAATTAAATGTCTTCCACAAAAGAGTACCATGTCTGAAATGCAAACTATTAGTTTTAGTGGTGATACATTGTAAGTATAGAAATCTTTTTGTCGACTTATTTATTATGCATGCATAGAGAAAATAAAATTGGGCATTGGGTTATTGCTTTATATAATACGCTAGAAATGAAGTGGTAGATGATGAGCTTTTCCAATCACGCTTACTTCCAACTTCACCTTTAATCAAATCACAAATTGGATCTCAAAATCTTGTCAAAACTAATTATAGAGAGAGTAGGAGATCTTCCAGTACAGTTGAAGGTGGTGGACAAGAATTTGTTGCTGAGATTGCTGTCTTTCGTCGTAAGTGATACATCAGTAAGACTATTCAATGAAGATGAAGATTTTAATTCTTTACGCTTGCGTTTAAAACAGAAAATCCTGGAGCAAACAATGGCCTATATATCAAAAGAGTCAATTCTGGAGGAGTAGTTCAATTAGGAGAGCCTTTGCAATTGAGAAGTATAGTTCGAGATAGAGATGGTAAGAGAATTAATCAATTAATTTACTTTTTAAGATTGCAAATTATAAATGAAAATTCTTGTTACTTCAGGCTGGACTCATTCTAGATTAAGTGATGTCAAAGTATGGAGAATGAGAGAGACTTTGAGCAACAATTTGGAAACATTAGATCCAAATGATGCTTCAGAAGTTATCACTCTTGTTGATGGAAAAGGATGTCGCAATCCAGAATATCAAGTAAGTCTTTCTTTACTAATTTAAAAGGTTTTTGTCTCACTTCTTTGACTTCTCACCTCTACTAGGTAATTGCTGACACACATCCTCTACGAGATCCAAGAAATGACCTTGTGAATCATTTCACATTTAAAGCATTTCTATTCAGAGGTCAAAGAGCAAATGAGCCACTAATTGTCACTGCTAATGTTCAAGCATGTCAAGATCGTATAGATTGCATGGCTGTAAGTATATATAGAGCTACAAATAAATTATTTATTTACTGTCTGATCTTTCATTAAAAAATTTTTAATCCTTCTTAGAGAGAATGTGATGGAGGTGAAGGATTAGGACGTTTCAAAAGAGCACCAGTTGAAATCCAGAATAAATCATCAATCATTCATGATTTTAATTCTCGTGTTGCACTTCGAGTAGTTGGATTAAATGATCAATCAGCAGCTCTATCTGAAAAAGATTTTTCTAATAATGATTATGATGGAATTTCACAATCTAATTGTACTGAGAAATTAGCTGCTGCTGGATTAGGTGGAGGATTTGTAATGTTATTACTTTGTGGACTAGCACTTGGTCTTTACTCTTATAGTACACAAGGAAAAAGATTATCAAGACGTCTTTGCTCTATTCATGTGGATCATCCTTCATCTCGTCTACCACCAACAACTCCACAACCAACTCCTAAAGTTAATATGAGAACTTATCCAGAGACTCTTGCTAATCATAACAGCAATAATAATAAACCATTGCCATTACCACCAACTCATCATCAATCATCAACAGATTTACAAAAATCATTTAAAGTTAAAGGATTACAAGAAGACAGCAACAACAAGTCTAGTAGTAGAAAATCAGAGTTGACTAATGTAACAAAAATAATTAAACATTTGGAACATTCTAATAATGGAAAGAAAAAAGATTCATCATCTTCAGGAGAATATGAATGTATTGATGACAATGTTAACAACAGTACTGCTACTACTGAAAAAGAATTAAAGGCAGAGTCTAAAGAAGAGAAAAAAGAAGCTAAAGATAATGTCTATATTGTTTACTGCTGTAAAAATGATAAAACAGGAAAGAGTTCTTCATCATCAGCAACAACGACAGCAACTTGTAAATCTAATCATAATAAAACAAATTCATCAGGTGACTCATTAGAGTCATTAGAAACAAGTGGTGAATCTGATGACTCTTCTGAAAGAGATGTAGGTACATTTGGTAAATCTTCTGGTACTCGAAGAACTGTTCGTAGTGTTAAAAGACATCATCATAATAGTAAAAGAAGATCTAATGGACTGAAAAGACGACTTAGTTCATTTTACAGAGACTCTGGTATAAGTCAATGGAAAAATCAATTTATGACTAAAAGTGGCTCATTCCCTACAAGACATAGGAATAATAATAGTAGTGGTAATAATGATATCAGAAGATCTACAAGATATCCAGAAAATGTAGCAGCAGCTCATCATTTTATCCGTCAGCAAAGACGAGGTCTACTTGCACCAATAAATAATGGAGGAGGAGATATTAGTAGCAGTTGTAGTACTGTGAGTCCTGGTGGAAGTCGTGGCTTATCTTCTGATCTTGACTCAGCTTATTATTCCTCATTATGTAGTGGTGGTAATGGTGACAAATTACTTTCAGAAGATTATGCTTTGAGTCTGGAGTATCCAGAAATTCATCATTTTCATCCTGGGCTAGGATGTAACAATAATAATAGAGCTTCACAACAATTTCCTTGTACAGCATCAGCATATTATCAACAACAACAACAATCTGGATTACTTAATCGGCTAAATTTAGCTAGTAATTTTAATAATAATCATGGACATCCTAACAGTTCTGTTAATATTCCTATGGCTGATACTAATAATAATAATAATAATGCTCATCAGCATCATCCTACAACTACTACAGCACATTTTGTCACAAGAAATAATGACTGCTCTACAAAAATTTTGATTGTACCAGAAACTCGTGTTTGAAATTCATGATGTAATAATAATATACTTAGATTAGTAATATTTTAGCCATGCATATATATATATTTGCTTATAAAAAAAAGTATTATATACAATTTATTATTTTCTTCTCATCTTCTAAATTGAGCTTATCATGATATATATTGCATTAGTTTTTTTAGATTCTTAATTAAATAAATCCAGCACGTATCTGTTGGACAGTACTCATCCATCTTATAAATTTGATATTATGATCAACCATATTAAATGTTTGAGCCATTGGAGTTTTCACTTGGTCTTGATCTTTTATTACTTGTTGATCATATAAAACTTGTAAAAATTCTTCAAAATCAATACTTCCAGTATCATCTTATGAATGAATAAATAGATTACTTTATATTATTGTAAAAAAAATAAAGAGTATATTACAATATATTACCTTGATCAACTTGACATAATTGTTTAATTCTTTCTCTTTTATTTGACTTATCACCCAAATTATCTAATCCAACTGACATTTCTGGAATGTCAATTAAGCCGTCACCATCCACCTCAAATGCTTGAAACAAATCATGAATTTCAAATATTCTTTTATCATCAAACCCAGGAAATTTTTGTTTCAAAACTTCCAAATTACAATTAGTATATTTTAAACTAGCATCCATTCTTTCCATACGTTTCAAAATAATTGGCCAAAAAAGAATTCTTGTAGGTAGCTCACAAAATATCATAGATTTCATTTGTAAATTCCAATTATCATGTAGACCATCTCTCAATGTACCTGCTATTGAATAGTCATCTTGTTTCAAATAACAAATTGGATTGTCTTCTAATGTAATTCCTGAAATGTTGGAGAAAAGAGCAGTTTTAAGACTGCTAAGGATTGAAAACACTGTACCCATTTTCTTTCAAGAGTAAGAAATACTTTTTTTCAGTGTCTCTCAAATCTCACACGTGCAACAAGAAGCAATATTCACTCTTTATAATGTAGCTTAGATACAAATGTAACCTCAAATTAAAAATTTTCAGAGTGTGCCTGCAGTAGTTTAGCTCACGCTTTCTAGTAATCATCAAGTAGAACAAGAGATGAGAGTAGAGAGATAATATTGTCATTAGAATCTTTAATGTAAAGATGCCATGTGTCTTTAGTAGAATGTTGTTAGTGTGTATATATATAGTAAAAATATCAAGTACCGTAAATAGCTCAAACTCTATTCTTATATATTACGTATATGATGGAGTCAACAACATTCTCTCCTTGCAAATCTAGCCAGCTCATCTTATTATTATGTCATGCATCAAGCATTATGAATGTTATATATGGATATAGGTACCTTATATAAAGCTTACATGTTACACACTTGAGTGACAAAACTGTATTTCTGAATGAGTTTCATTAGTAGTATATAGTGTACCGTACTACATATAATATATTTTGATAGTGGACTGTGTTGTGCGTAGTATTGTTATACAATGAATTTTTTTGACAATAGGAAAAGAATAACGACTTGTCAATTAAATATGTATTTAATCTTTCTTTTGCTTACGGTCAGTTTAGACGTTTAAAGTACCGCAATGCAAAATATAATCTTGAATGCATCTTTGGTTGCATTACTCCACAAAATCTCAACAACCTAGTTTACTTTACGTGCTACAACAAAATAAAACTCATATCAGTTTTGTGTATGTAGACTCTGTTTCTGTTTGTTGTTCTACTTGTTTTGAATAAAATCATAATACATATTGTGAAAATATGAAGAAAAAATAAAAACAGTGAAAAAAAAGTTTGTCAACAATACAAGACAACAAAACATGGCTCATTACATAACTAGGAAGCTACGTTCAACTCAATTAGTTCCAATATTGACAACAATATTTGAAATATGTATTTCTTTACTGTTGACAATAATTCTTTTACCAATTGCCATTATAGTTTGTACTGTGAATGAACTTATAAGATGTTTTCTAAGTGGAATCTTTTATTTCTTTCTCAATGACAAATTGTGTCTTATGAGTGATGGAGCTGATTCACTTTGGTCATATCAAAAACAAAATAATGCTCGTACAGTTGTATCCGTTGTGTTTTATAAAGATCCAATTAATATTAGTGACTATCGACATAATTTTGTGAAACGTGTACTAGAGTACACAATGTCAAATGGTTCTCAACCTTATAAAAGATTGACTAATATTGTTACTAAATTTTGTGGATATTATTGTTGGAAAAAGACAGAGACTTTTAATATAGAGAATCATGTACGTTACTATCCTGGAAGTGAAAATAGAATTGTAACAGAGAGTGAATTAATGGATGTAATCTTACCTGAGTTATTCAAAGATATGGAAGAGGAAGTATCAAAGCCTCAATGGGAAGAAGTGATAATTCCACAATTTATATTTGATTCTAGTGATGATAATGACAATAGAATTTATTCTGCTCGAGTATTTCGTTATGATCATGTTAGTAATAATTTTAGAATAAATAATAAACATGTTAATAAAAAAACTGTAATTAATTTCTCATTTATTTTTAGACATTTATGGACGGTGCATCTAATATGCTAATGTGGACGAAGACAATGAGTGAAAATGGTGGTGAAAATTTTCCTTATGTTGTAAATCCTTTGGTTGCTCCAGAAGTCTCAAAGCAAAGAAAATTCTGTATTAATCTTGCAACAATTTTACTAGGAGGAATAACAATGATGAAAAGTTTATATAATGCTGCAAATCTTAAAAGTAGATATGCTACAGAAAATTATTCTGGAGAACGACATTTTGCATGGTCAAAACCAATTGATGTACAACAATTAAAATTAATTAAAGATACCACAAAAGAATCATTACCAACTATCATAGCTTCTATTATAGCAAGTTCTTTGACAAGATTACATGAACAATATCCATCTTTAAATAAAAATATTATTGTTGATAAAGAAGTTTTGGGACTAGTTGGTGCTGTTTTACCATATCCAAATTCAGAACTAAGAAATCGATTTACAGTTGCTCATTTTCCAATTGATGTATCACAACAAACAACAAGGTTGGAAAAATTAAAAGCAGCTAGTTATCAAATGAATGAATTAAGTAAAAGTCCAATTTCTACATTAAATTTTATAATGTTTAAATTTTTTGGAAGATTACCTGCATTCTTATTACAAAATATGATGAAAACTTCGGCGCAAGTACCAGTGATATTTAGTAATGTGCCAATGACGACTAAACCAATTAAATTTTGGAATAATGAAGTCATTGAAATTGTTGGATTTGTTCCATTGCTAACTAATACGGGACTTGGTATACTCACAATTAGATATGGAGACAAAGTACGATTTTGTACTGTGACAGATGATGCATGTCTATCACAGAAGCAACTCAAATCTTTTCTAAGTCATGTGCAAGAGGAAGTTGTCTTATTAGCTGAAGATTGTTACACAAATCAAATCGCTAATAATAATAATAATAATAACATAATTTTAAATGTTGATACCACTACGTCACTATCTCATAACTTGAAAATAATCAATAATAACACCAAAGACTAAAAGAATTTTTTAAATGACCAGAAAGTTTTTAATATAAAATGCTTTCAAATATAATATATTTGTACATTATTTTATAACAACTACTTTTTCCCTGCTGCGATACTTCCTGCCAAAAATCCTAAACTAGCTACACTTCCAATTGTTAGTCCAGTTAAAATGTATGGTAATATAATTCTTGCTCTTTATGGACGAATGTAAATACTGTTGTAAAATGATGGTTCATATTGTAAATCTTCTGTGTTTGGATTGTCAAGCTATATTTTAATAATAGAGATTTTTAAAATGTTATTACGTAATAAAGGATATATTATTTATTATTTTAGTTAAATTACTTACCTGTGATGGATAATAATCATCATGAGGGGCACAGCGCACTATAATACATAATGTAGAAAATAATGGCAAAAGTAAAATAAACTTGTTAAAGAGCATCATGATGATCACAAGACTAGAGAAACTGAGATTGATTTGGTTGAAAATGTGCATTTTATAGAAAATTGTACTTCCTCATTTCCCTTCCTATCTATGATTCTTCTTCATTCTTTTAATTATTGGATGATCATGCATGGGAAGTTTTAATTCGTCTCGCAACAAAGATTTTTTTCATATAGCGTCTATTTTGAGAAAGCTGCAAACTAGAGTGCAGCACAAAACCGCCAATACATAAAGAGAAGAAGAGAACGACATTCAATTTTTGCAGTGAGCTTTTGCATTTCACATTTTCACAACGTTATGTTTTTGCTCGGAATTTGTTAATTTTTGTTCTTCTTTACAATTCACATTAGTCAGTGAATTACGTTAATTGCTGTTGAATTGTGTTTGGAACTTGGTATGTTGTACTTGTATAGACTCAATAAATGTATTTTTTTGTTAGCACTTGATTAATTAATTGGTTATCTTTTGTGCTTGTATTGTTTATAGACATATAGTCAAAATGTCGGTTCACTACAAATTCAAAGCAGCATTGGACTATTCAACAGTGACATTTGATGGAATTAGTATTTCTGTTAGTGACTTGAAGAATGAAATAATTGATCAGAAACGTTTAGGAAAAAATGCTGATTTTGACTTGCAAATTGTCAATGCTCAATCTAAAGAAGGTAAGCCATAAGCTGTTTGAAGTTTTAAATTGTTTGTTTAGAAAGTAGCCAATACACAATAAATATGTTTCATTCATTATAGTTTATGAAGATGAAAATGAATTGATTCCAAAGAATACATCAGTACTTGTCCAGCGTGTACCAACTGCTGAAAAGAAAAGAACAAGTGGACCACCACATCAAGCTGGAGGTGGTGGATTTCATCGTTCTCATCATCATCATTATCAACATCGAAATTATCAACCACATCATCATCCATCACAAAATTTGACTGGATCTCAAGTAGCAAAAGGTGTTGATTTAAGTTCTATGGATATTTCTGAAGATGAGAAAATTAAAGCAATGATGGCTCAATCAACGGCTGNTCATCATCCATCACAAAATTTGACTGGATCTCAAGTAGCAAAAGGTGTTGATTTAAGTTCTATGGATATTTCTGAAGATGAGAAAATTAAAGCAATGATGGCTCAATCAACGGCTGATTATGATCCTTCAAAATATACGCGTATTCGTGGTTCATATCAATATGGACGAGTTCCAGATAATTATAGATGTAACAAGTGTCATAATACTGGTCATTGGATTACTAAATGTCCATTATATCAGGTAAGCAGCTTTTATTTTTGTTGATGAATATAAACATTATTGAGCAAATTATACAATCTTTGAATTTCTAAATCCTATACAACAGAATGAACCACATCATACAGAAAGAGTAAAGAAAAGTACAGGGATTCCAAGAAGTTTGATGGTTCCTGTTGAAGGTCCAAAAGTTCCTGGAGCACTAATCACACCTGAAGGGAGATATGTTGTACCAGCAGTTGATCAGTAAGTACTTAGAAAAAATTTTAATTATTTTCATAATAAATAATATTTATTTCCTATTTTCTATTATAGTGCTGCACATTCACAGAAAAATAAAGTTTTAGAAGCTCCTGCACCAAAACCAAAGATTCCCGATGAACTCTTGTGTAGTTTATGTCAAGATCTATTGACTGATGCTATTATGGTTCCTTGTTGTGCTACATCATATTGTGATGATTGTAAGTTGATGATAATATGATAAAAGTACTTTCAATTATTTATTTTATTATAGTACTAATCATCTTTTCTAATTGATCTAGGCATAAGAAATACATTACTTGAATCTGATGAACAAGAATGTCCAGGATGTCATGAAAAAGAAGTATCACCAACTACATTGATTCCTAATCGTTTCTTAGAGAACTACTGTTAATGCATTTAAAAATGAAACTGGTTACTCAAAACCACAAAAAGTTATTGAAAGTCATAAATCTTCTGCTCCAGTAACTTTAGATTTGACTAGTGGTACTGCTGTTGAAGTTAAAGAACCTTCAGTATCAATGGATGATTTACCAGATGACTTATTTCCACATTCACCTAGAAAAGTTGATCCAGAATCAGCAGAAAAAGAAAAAGAAGCAGCTGTTGGTGCAAATAAAGAAAATACAGCAAAAAATGAAGAAGAAAAAACAGATTTGTATGATTTTGGTAATGATGTTCCATCACCATTTGCTTCACCAAGAAGAGCACAAATGGCAAAAGAAGCTATGAATAAATCTAAAGATGAAGGAACTGAACAAAGTATAAAAACAATTACACATAATAAATCTCCAATCAAATCTCCTATTAGAGATCATTATGCGAGATCATCTGGACCACCACAACATCACCATCATCAGAGATCTCCTCACATTCATCCACCTTCTTCACATCATCCTCCTACATCTACTAGACAAGAATATTCTATGGTTTTTCCACCTGGTGTGAATACAGCATCAACCTCCACCTGGTTTTCAATCACATATTCCACCACCTTCATCTCATCCTCTTCCTCCAGGTATTTAAACTTTTTTGTTGTTAATTAAAATCATTATAAATGTTATACTAATAAACTCTTTTTATGAATAGGAGGACCACCACCACAAAATATTGGACCTCCTCCTCCTTCTGGAAACTTTTCTCAATTTCCACAACGGTAAGTAATAAGAAATTATCATCAGATAACTTAAAAATCCATGTTATAATTTAAATTCTTTTTTGTAAATAGCGGACCGCCACCACCTCAAGGATATCCAATGGAACAACAACAAGGACCACCACCAGATAGATATCCAGGGAGAGATTCGAGATATTATCCACCAAATAATAATGGTAGAGGAAATGGTCGATCATATTATCCAGATAGACGTATTCAAAGAGACAGACCTCCTCCAGAACAGTCAATTAATGTTACTGTTATTGGGTAAGCTTTTTCTAAGCAGAACTATAAAACAAGTTGTATACTAATTCTTCAATTTTAATTATTTTAGAACCATTGATGATCCTTTGAAGGAATTTGAACGAATTATGGCTGAAAAAGATAAAAGATTGAAACAAAGAGCTCGTTCTCGCTCACCTTATACTCCGCCATTAGGTTTGAGACGATCACCGTCACCATTTAGAAAAAGATCTCGTTCACCAAGATCACCAGCACCATATTCTCGTTCTCCTTCACCAAAAAGAAAACGTTTACGTCCTCCTCGTAGAGGATCATATTCAAGGTCACGTTCTCGTTCACCTCTACCTCCTCCGCGATCTAGTCGAGTTGGAAGATCTAGGTAAAATATCATATCTTCTTTTTTATTAAACTTTTGGACATTTTTTAATAACTTCTTTTACTATTCCATAATTCAGATCTCCTCGTTCCAGAACTCCGCCTCCTAAAAGACGTTCTCCTGTTCCAAGACGAGCTGCACCTCCTTATTCTCCACCTGTTAGAGAGAGTAGTAGCAGATATCCAAGAAAGGACAAAGATGATTATTATGATGCGCGTCCACCGGCGAGGTACCATATGTATTTCAATTACATTATTAATATTATTATTTTTATGCTGTTTGTACTATTGATGATAATGATTTATACAATCTGTGATA
>VCNE01007873.1:0-13207 GCA_009869805.1 Oncopodura yosiiana
AATTTTTTGACTTTGGAAAATTCGGGAAAATGTTTCAGAAATCAGAGGTTCTAGGACTTTACGTCTTTACTAGCCCGTTCGTTACGAACGGGTGCAGACGGCTATTGAATAATATTATTCGAGTAGAGTGACTTCAAGTTAATGCTCCTAGGTTATTGCAAAACTCTTCTTTTTTGTATATACATATATAGGAGAATTGAAATGAAAAGCGAGTTGAATTTTATTACCTTTTGAGTATTACAATCGCCCTGCCTCCTTGTATCTCTGAATTCTCTTTTCTGTCTCTTTCACATGAATGCTATACATGTGTAAATCTCTTTTGCAATATAATATTTGGCCCACAAAAATCGTTACTAGAGCTCAGACTTAACGTATGAGTCATTCATATTATACATATATTCTTGGTGCAAGAGTATAGAGTAGTGATTGAGAAAGCGTGAAATTTTGTAACAGCCTAAAGTTTTAATGAAAGTTACATTTTCAAGGAAAAATTTTCATTCATTTTCTCAACTTAGACATTAAAAACCTGTAAAGTAAATTGTTGCAAAATTGCAAGGAATTGATGATTGGATTTTTTTCTGTAATTTTTTAAACTTTAGTTTAGTTAGACTCTGAGTCTTTTTCAATCTCTCTGTTCATACGAGTGAATTTAAATATAGAAGACCCACTTAAATGAGTAGCAATTTTTTCACTTGAGCAGTCTCTCTCTCTCTCTTTTTCTCTCATCTCTTTCCAACTAAATATTTTGCACATATGTATGAGTATAGATAGAGTAATTCTCTTAGTCATTCCTTGTTGCACACACTTATAATACATCTCTTTCGTTCATTCGTTGTTTCTCTGAGTGAGTCTTATGCCAGAACTCATTTCTCATTTTCTTCTTGTCTCATTCTTACTTATGGCTTACTATATATACTTTTACTATGAACATTTTACTATTTTATATAGTCTATGTTGTACTACTGTGTGGTATAAGAATGTAAATAAGTTGAGAAATTGACGTACTTTTCTGATTTGTTTTGTATTTTCATGTGAGAGTAAGTGACACATGATGACGTGGACATCACTTGTTTTTTTCTTTGAATTACTCCTGCAAACAAGAGTGACGATTGAAATGATTTTCTGTACTACATGACAACTACATAAGTTTCTTTTTTTATATAAATACAGATACAATATATACAAATGGTCAAATCTAAAATTCTTGACAGATTGTTAGTATTGCCTTTAGAATAGAGAAATATTTACATTGGAAAGAGTGCCACACTTTTATTTTTACAGATCATTATATTATTATTTACGTGTGTCGACTTTGAAGCAAGTCGGAGAAAAAAGAGAGTTATAGTCAGTTGAGTTGTGTGTAGAGTTTATGATTGGCAGTCAGTAAGTGACAACTGCAGATAATTACTTTGGAACGTCCCCATTATTTGACTCTTTCTTTTCTCTTCTCGTCATTCCTTTCGCTAATTGACAACGAACGAAACGTCATATACATTGTGAGAGATGATATAATAAATAGAATAATATAATTTTGTTTCCTTCCTATACTGTCTCTTCTATACTATCTGAGAGATGGGAGAGAATACCGTGAGCATAAAATCTTGAAATATGATTGTGTACCCCATTTGAATGGCAGCATCCAACACCTTTCTTAAAACTTGAGAGCTAAAAGAAGTTAGTTCATGCGTAAAATTTTTTTGTGTCTTTTTGTAGCAAAAGTTTTCAATGTCAACTTTACTTTTTGTGGTGACAAATAATTTAAGGTGAACTGCTTACTACTTTTACTATTCAATTTAATAATTGGGTTAGTAGGCACCTATTGCATAGTATGCATGACATATTATGTAATGTTTAATTGGAAGCATTTCAATTGATATCATGTTATGAATGCTACGTTGCTTTCTGAACTTACCAATTAGTTCAATTTCTTATTAAAATCTCATTGTAATGTTTTCTCTAGAAAGGAGGTAGTGATGCATGTAGCTTAATCTGTCTATCTACATTTTTTGTATGAAGTCATATTTACCGTATAAATTGCAACAGTAGACAGAGGAGAGACTGTCAACCTATTAGACTTTCAATGCCAAATGTGTGGCTAGTGGTAGAGACTTGGCTAAATTAGAACATTAGAACTTTAGACTTCTACAAAAGTTTTACGAGTATTCATAACTTGACAACTTTTACAACTCACTTTTGCAAAAGTATGTAAATCTTTGTTTTCCTTTTGGTCTCAACCTTTTCATACATATATTTGCACTTGTTTGTTTTCTTCAGCCACCACATTTACTACACACATAACACACAAAACCTTCTTTAAAGATACTCTTTTTCCACTCCACACTTGTTCTCAACAACGTATCATTCCATTTGTTTTTCTTCTCTTCCGTCACACTCTCATCTCTTATGCTGCTACTACTGTTGTAGCGTGTTGTGTAAATATACCTCTAAGAGAGAAACTCTCATCTCTCTCTTCTTCTCCTTCTTCCTCTTGTTTAAAAATGCAGAAGGTCGTCCAACTATTTTTAGTCAGGTAATATTATCCAATTTCTCTCCTCTCACTGTGTTGTGAGAGAGAGAAATAGAAGAGTTTAAAATTGTACTTTTGACTCTGTAGTAAGTGTACGATAAGTATAAATATAATAATATGCGTTCATAACTCTCTGATAATCAATCACTAGTATCATCATATCCATAATGTAAGATAAATGTTTATAAGGAAATAGTTTGTGAGGATTTCTTGAGAAATTCTTTTTTCTCTTTTTAATTTCTACTCGCTTGTCTCACTATACAAGTTTAATGTGACAGTCATTGTATGAAAGGAATTTGAGAGAGCAAAGCATTTTACTTTTTGATTTTACTTGCAGCAGTGTGTGTGTGATGTAAACGGTAGAGTTATGTTGTCTAGAAGAGTATCTTTACAGTGTCACTTTGTATAGTCCTTGTTGCCATTATAGTTTTCTACAGCCTTGCAGTCGACATCACAGATCAGAGTCATGCCATGCAGAAGATTTTTCTATGCATAGTTTCTATGCCTAAATTTATCGTTGACGCTCTATTTTTATCCACAACTTGCCATTGAAATTAAACGGTCATGCTACTTGTGTGTTTTTTTTGCGCAAATACTATTAGACACAAAGAACTTGTCTATACTCTTGTCTCACAGTTTTTTTCTTACTTACTCTTCTTCAATTTGATTTTAAATAAAGGTTACACCATCATGTTACACTGAAAGACCAAACTAATAATAATAATACATTGACTGATGATGATATGACATTTTGATTTTTCTTTTGCAGAAGGTGGTGGAGGTATGGTGTTTGGACTACCTCTTGAACAATGTATAGCGAATGATGAGAAAAAACGACAAGAAATTGCACAGGAAGCTGCAGCTGCTGCTACTGACAAACATATATATGATTGGGAACACTATTACAAGAAAAGTCAAAATAGGTAGTCGAAATAGTGTAGCATCAGTCCAAGAAACAACAACATCATCAAGAGATGAGAAGGAAAAAGTACGTGTCAACAATAATCAATATTTTCTTTATATTGTTACGATTATAGGTTATGTCTTAGCTATATACATATCTTTTTCATTTTTTGAGCCATTTTATTTATTATTGAACTGAAACCCCTATTGGTACTTATTACTTACTTTGAAAAACATGATTATATCATCTTTCCTATTTATTAGAGTGGCTCAAATGAAAGTCTATTTTGGGGAAAGCGAACTGCTGCTGCTTTTGACAATCTTATTTCCTCTTCTGGAGACGTTGCTCTTGGGGTAGGAATTGCCCTTGTGACTTGCGACTTGATTATAATAACTTTTTTTTTTATTTCTTTTTTTTAACTCTCTGTATTATTTACTATTCTGTCTCAAGCAAAAGTTTTTATAGACTCTTCTTCCTTCTAGTCCTGTGTTTGTATGTACATAAAAAATGAAACAACAAAATGTATATATTTGTACTATTGTTGACAGTATTATTGACTTGATACTTATTATAATAATTTACTTCACAATTTAATGATATACATGAAACGTCTGCCGTGTACTTATTTACTTCTTAACTGACTGTATAATGATTTTTTTAATTGTTGTGTAGTTTGACTTTCTTTATTATCAGTCGTACGAAACTGACTCTGGAGAAAATATTTTGTTTTACCTCTCTATTATCCTTCTTCTGATTACATTGTAGAATAATGTACAAAAAATTAGTTTGTAGTTAGAAAAGTACAGTGCTATTTAACAATATATAATATTATGTGAAAAATATGACTAGATATGAAGTTTGAATTATCAATTTAATTGATTTTTTTCTGATTTCAATTGATTCACAGCAAGAGACTATTGCTGCTTCATCTACAGAAAATGTTCCATCGTTTCTTTTGTCGTGTATTGATCATTTAGAAAAGTTTGGACTTCATGCAACTGGATTATTTAGAATTACATCAAATGTCATGAGAGTTCGACAAGTATGATTTCAAATTATTGTTTTACAATATTTATTGGACTATAAGTTATCTAATATGAGTCTACTTTTTTCTTAAGATTCGTGAAGAAGTAGATAAAGGTAATCAAGTTGAATTTACGAAAGATGTTGTTCCGGCAGATACAGCAACATTACTGAAGGACTTTATTAGAGAACTGCCTGAACCACTGCTCACTAGAGATCTGTATCAGGCTTTTCTTGCAACACAAAGTAAAAGAATACTTATAATTATTATTCAATAAGCGTTATATTTTATCATGAATGTTGTCATTTGTAATAGGAACTGATAATATTAAAGTTCGTCAGCAGGCTGTTCAGCACTTAATCCAACTTCTTCCAATCACTCACCGTGATACTTTAGCTACATTACTACGATTTTTTGGAAAAGTTGTTGAAAATAGTGAACCTAGAGTTTTAACAAGTATGTGTATAAATTATCCAAAACATATGTATTTAAAATGTTATTACGATGCCATTTTTGCTGTTTTCTTAGGTTCGCATACTATTCCAGGAAACCTGATGGGAGTAGATAATCTAGCAACAATAATGGCTCCTAATTTATTACCATCAATGCTTCCAGAAGGAGTTTCATTAACTTTGGAGCAACACGCGGCAATGGCTACGGAGCAGAGAGAGTCAATTGATGTGGTGAACTACATGATTTCACATCATGAACAATTATTTAATATCTCTGCTGATCTACTTCATGATGTATATTTAAGATTGATGGACACCAATCCAGAAAAACTGGAAAAAATTTTGAAACAACGTTATGCCATTCCAGATGAGTAAGTTGAAAATATAATTTGATAATTGTTTTTAGAACTTATTTATTTATTTATGTCTTCTTATTTACTAGGATGGAGGAAACAGAGTCTGGAAGCGTATTTGAAGGTAGTGAAACTGCAGGAGAATTAACAGCAGAAGTTGAAGAAGCTGTTGTCACACCTCAAAGAATATTAAGAAAAAGAGAAGACATATTGCATTCTGGACAAGGAGATCAAAAGTAAGTTTGTCATTTATTGTTAAGCCTGATAATAAAAATATGTCAAATTGTTAATGTTAAAAAAATTCTTATATGTTAATATAGTTCTGAGAGAACACGTACCAGAGGTACAAGAGATCTTAGCAAGGATCGTAGTGGCTCTGACGTTGAAAAACAGAGTGGTGGAGAGAGTGATGGATCAACTAGTGCAAAATCAGGTTCAAGGTGGTTTAGAAGAAGTAGAGATCACAAATCAAGAACATCTAGTGATTCTGGTACTTTTTTGTATAACAAAAAAAATCAATAATATATATTCTAAAATATTTCTTTTTATATGTAGGAAGTGATAAGGTAAAGGGTAGTGGAAGAAAAGACTCTACATTGCATGAGAGTAAACGAGCTAGTTCATTGGATTCAGTAAATATCATCAAGGAGACAAGTCCAGGAAAGATTACTGTTGTTACTGAACCAGTATCAACAGAGAGTGACCTTAGTGTAAGTTCTCAACCATCACGTCATCCATCCGACCACAGCCTATCGGTACTTAAATAAATTTATTGTGCCCTATTCCTCTCATATATATAATTGTCTGCTACTTGGCTCACTTTGCAACTTCACATTTACTACAGTAAAAGAAGTTACAATAAGAGCATTTTTAGTTTATATTGTTTAGCTTGTTATTTATGATGATAATAGAAATGAAAATCGTAAAAGGTCACTGCAATATTTCAATTAAGATACTCAAAAAGAAAATGTACTTTTATTATGTTGAGATTTAAAGAGGAGAAATTTCAAACATGAGTTCAAAGTTAAATACATAAATTGTAATAATCAACAAAATTGTCAAAGTTTACTTATCATATACTAAAATTACATAATAAATTTATAGTCCGTTTAAAAAGTACACAGGAATCATTTGCTTGTGAAGAAAAATAAATTGTTGAAATGATGATACTCGTTGCAGAGTAATTTTTTAGCACTGGCATTTAGAAGGTAATGAACAAATGAATCCACAACAGCAGCAACTCTTTGAATTCTCTTCATTGTCATCTACCTGTGAAATTAATTACATAAACCATTAATGTTTTAGTCGATAGTCAATTCAGTAAATAGGTACAAATTGAGAAATTAGAAACCTCATTTTAAAAATTTAATATTTTGTGTATATTTTATAAATTCTTAACTTTTTTCTTTTCTGAAAAGATTCCAGAACCATCAGCACGACGTAAAAGTTCTCCAATTATTGAAGGACATGGAGTCATTACTGCCTCATTAAAAATCCAAGTTCCGGTTCAAGTCAATATTGACGATACGGACATTCCATTTATAGAGGATGACAATGGCCAACCAGAAGCTCAACCAACTCATTCTAAATCACCAACTCATCGACATTTACTTCATCAACCACACCATAGTATTACTAGGGCAGAATCACCATCATCGCCAATTACAACAACACCAACTAGTAGCATCAGTAGTCCTAAACCAGCAAGAAATAGATCAGCTTCATCAGACTCATCGTCTACTTTTACCAAAAATCTTACAAGTAGTTCAATGAGTAAGAAATTCTTACACTTAAGAATAATAAAATATATAAAATTTTTGGTATTTTGGTAATTGCTAAACTTTGGTTGTTATCTGTTTTTTTATATAGCTTCTCCAGTTCGACCAGGATCAACTGAATCAAGTGAATTATTTTCTCCACCATCATCACCACCAGCAGGTGATTCAACATTCCAATTGCAAGAGATGACAGCAAGAATCTGCTTAGGCCCTGGTGGTGGATTGACATCATCAACAAGTACTAGTTCATCACAACATCAACAACAAGGTCATTCAAGACCTGGAAGTACTAGTAGAGTCAAGTCTGCAGACAGTGAAGAACTAATTACAACAAGTTCATCATTGCTTAAGCCACCATCCTCAACATATCTAAGTCTAAGTGCTCCGTCTTCAACATCAACATCACCAACTCCTGCTGTAGCTTCGTCTTCTTTATCTCATGATAAAAAAGAACAAGCTTCATCATCGTCCTCATTAGTTCCAAGTAGTTCTAAAAGTTCCAGCAACCTCTCTGGCTTGATTAAATCAAAAACAGCAGATTTTGAGAAATTGTCTAAAACTCCACCAAACAGCAAGGTCATTCAAGACCTGGAAGTACTAGTAGAGTCAAGTCTGCAGACAGTGAAGAACTAATTACAACAACTTCATCATTGCTTAAACCACCATCTTCAACATATTTAAGTCTCAGTGCACCATCTTCAACATCAACATCACCAACTCCTGCTGTAGCTTCATCTTCTTTATCTCATGATAAAAAAGAACAAGCTTCATCATCATCCTCATTAGTTCCAAGTAGTTCTAAAAGTTCCAGCAACCTCTCTGGCTTGATTAAATCAAAAACAGCAGATTTTGAGAAATTGTCTAAAACTCCACCAACTACAATTATTCCATGTGGACCACCTACTACACCAACATCAACACAAATGAGATTTAGATCTCAAGAGAATATTGTACTAAAACAACAATTTCTTTTGAGACAACAACAGCAAGCAGAGAAAAATAAAAGTGTCGCTGTGAAACAACAACAATTGCAACAAGATCGTGAAGAACGAACTAGAGAAGCTATATCTTCATCAACTCCAATTGATATTGCTAGTGAAACTGGATATGCTACCACTAAAACAATTCCTCGAGCAGCTGAAACTACTACAACTCCAATTAGTAGACCAGGACATATCATTCGGCGTCGTGGCCAAGTGTCGGCATCCTCACCAACAATTTCTCATCAAGCTTCAGCTCCAGTCGTAATGGGTTTGAGTGCTAGTAAAGCAACGATTCCTTCTAAATTATCTCCAGCTTCTACTCAAGGAGTTGTAATGGGTTCTTCACCTTCGTCCTCTCAATTAGGTTCTTCACCATCGTCAACTCGTTGGAAAAGAAATGAAATCATTTCCAGTGGTAATACACAATCTCCTGGAACTAGTAGTGAAAAATCTTCAACTACAAAAGATCCAGAAACATTTGTTTAAAATTTCTATAATCGAAAAAAAATTATGCTTCTTCTTTATTTTAGGATTACATAATAGTAGTGATGATAATAATTATCACTATAATCATTAGATCAATCAATCGTAAAAGAAAAAGGTTTCTAAATTACAGTAGTATAAAGATAGGCGTTGATGGATACTATATCATGAAAGAGTAAGATATATTGGTTGATATATAAAACTCGGGAAGGTTTATCACTTAAAAAATTATATTCCATATAGTATGTCGTGTTAAGTATAATATCAATGTATAATGGCAATTATATAATTACACTCTCACATCGTAGCATAATAAATCTAGTAAATAAAATGTGTATTATGCACTGTAATATGATAATATGAAAAGAAAATCAACCGACCAAATATCTATCGACATATATACGTCAAAAATTCTTACTGTTAGAAAAGACAATCATATCAGGACGAAAACATGTAACTATCAAATATTTATTTCTAGTCAAGGAAGAAAAAAGTCTAGTGAGTCTTCTAGTCTGCAAAAAGAAGTTTTAATCAATCTAGTCATTCTGGTCTCGTATAATATAACAAAACTGTAGTATGCTAGTCAGTCATCAACACAAATCTCAGAAATGTCAAGCACAATAAAAAAAATGCACTAATGTACCATGATTAAAAAACGTACCATACAAATCACAATTTCCAAAGAGAAGAATTGGAAATGATTAGTCCGCCCGAAAATATATATACTGATTAGGACCAAAAAGAAACTTTATATTGATTGGAAATTAGTATTTTTCTCTTTAAATCAAAACTAGACTTCTATACAAAGAATCTAATATAGTATACTTTATGTAAAAAAGTGATTCAGTATCATCATAGTTGTTGCAATTTAACTTGTACACTGAATTGCACTCTACTAATTTTATGACTATCAAAGCGACAGAAAAAAAGATGAAGAGAAATAATTACTTGATGTTAAATTTAATCCTAGGAAAAATAGAACGTATTTTTTGTCTATATATATATACTGCTTGTAAAAACAATTTACTTTGTAACTTTTATGCTTTTAATTTTTTTGCTACCCGCATGATAAGAAATATTTTAATTGTCAAAAAATTTTGACTGTTTGTCGGTTTCGAATTACTCTCAGTTCCGTTAACTATACATATTACTATTATTGTTATTTAATTATTATGTCAAAGCTGTTTTATTTAAGAGAGAGAGAGAAAGCTACTATGTCAATATATACAATCATTATACAAGGTAAGAATTCATATACAGAATATATTATAGTTATTATTAAATTAACTAAAAAATATATTTCTAGTTGAATGTACACAATAGTTGTATTCATACTTTTAAGAGAAACAGAAAAAAGAACCACATTTATTTTACAAAACTGTTATTATACTTATATTATTATTATTATTATTATTATACATGTTATTGTTATAAAAAAACTCATATATGTAATACATTTTACTGATCGTATTAAAAAAAATCTTTTAAAAGTATTGACTTGCACATGTATATAAATTGGTTGATGTATTATGATGTACTACACACACAACAAAAATTATATTCTATGTACAAACAATATTTGTCACAGAAACATTGAGAGAGAAAAAAAGCCATGATCATAATTGATATATGAAAAAAATTGTAACTATTTTGTCAAAGGAGAGAAAGAAAACATCATGAAAAACTTTTGAAGAGAATAAAAACAGAGAACTGATTGAGTTTTGTGCAAATCAAAAAATAATCCTTTAGCAATCTAATATTTTTTTCATAGTTAGTAGTTCCAACAAGGAAGTAAAGTTATGACTGCATTGTAAATAAGTTCTATTCTCCAGAAAAAGATGACTAATTATTATATTCTTGGCAGATTTCACTATATACATTTTCCATTGCTTCCACGTTCACAATTCCAGATTTCTTTTCAACTTTCTCACACCTAATTATTTAATTGAGTTATTATTTTTTGAAAAAAAAATCTATCATCATGGTTGTTAAGTCTGACGAGATGAACGAATTTGTCCAAGCAGTATGCTTAATCCTTATTGCATTCTGTTTCTCTATCGTTATATACTATAAACTATTCTCAAAAACGACTACTATCCATCATTCTCAAGATGTTACAAGTAAAAAACTATAATACTGGGAAATTTTTTTTATTAATTTTCTATAATATATTCCTTCATTTCAGGTAATGCTTCTGGACCTATTGATGATAATGACGGTGATATTACTGTAAGAAAATTCCAAAAAATGTTACACTTTGTAACTATGAATTTATATAATTTTCTTCTGGTTAACAGGCTCATCATTTCTTAAATGGAAGTGATGATGAGCTCAACTTCCACGTCATACTAAGTCTCAACAACGACTCTATCAATGACTCTCCTGAAAACAACGCTGCTACTACAACTACTACTGTAAGCAATATGAGTGGATCCTTATTGAAATATTTTTCTAAAATTTTATTTTCAATTTATAGATTGAAGAGCCAATAAATGCTACAGCCGAAGAATTCAACTAAGAGACAGCAAACACATATTTCTAAATATTTTATTCTAAAAATATCAAAATATAAATAAAAACTAATAAAGGGCATATACTACATTTGAACTTGCATCCTAATTTATCTCTTGTGTCTGGCTTCCTCTCTTTTATCAGACAATAAGCAAATAAAAATATATGACATAGTTTTGATTCATAATATTATAAAAGGTACGTACATATATAAACGTATAAAAATAAGCAGAGAGAGAGAGAGACGGTGGTACTGTACAATATTGTTAAACTAGACTATTATGTCATTTGGACAAAACAATATATCGATTCAAATTAATACTGCAACATTGTACTAGGCTGTACTTGTCTTTTTCTACGTCAGATTGTAATAAACTATTTACGACTTGTTTCATAGTAAAAAAACCAATACTGATAAACCAGAGCTAAACTTTTTTTTACTCTTTTCACAAGTGTGTGATGATTCTGGTGATTGATTTTATTTGCTACCAATGACATATGATTATGACAATTATCATCAGACCATATTAAATATTATCTTATTATGAAAAAGAAAAAAATAATAATATTTTAGTTTATATTCAAGTGGCTTGCTCAGATAAAACCTTCAAGTTGCATCAATTGCAAATGTTGCAATGAATCTAACAAGCAAAAAATATGCTATGAGGTTCATTTCATAAATTAGCAATGTGGTGTGAATTGTAAAAATTCTCCCAATATATGATCTTGTCTCATTGCAACTGTTGAATCTTGCTCACCTTCGTGACATTAACTACTACTCTACAACTATATATGCTAACTTTAACCAAATTTACATTGTAAAAAATATAGGATGTGAATGGGAAATACAACAAAATATTATTCTCTGGTTATCCTGATGAAGAAATTTCATGGTCTTTTGGTCTACTACTACTATTATAAACAATATCTTTCAAATGCTCTCTACTTCTCTCAATGCCAGTGTCACTACTCACAGTGTTCTTCCTTACAATCTACGCTGTAGTTATTTTGCCCACATATATATTTTTCATAGGTATATATATACTTTGTAGCATGGTACAAGAGTACAACATATTATATACTATTTCTATACTCTCAAGCTCAAACATATAATCTAAATCCAACTACTTGAACAACCACTACTGTTTAGAGCTTAGGAGAGCCACCACGAGCTTCTCTCTTATACAAATGATTGATATTATATTTTTTCTCTCTCTAAAATATATTTAGTAAAAGTATATAGAGTTTCAGAACTAAATTGTAGTTGACTTTGTAGAGTTAGTAATAGCGTGTGTTTCTGGTGACCTCATAAAAAAAAGATTGAGGAGAGGACGCAATTAATTGTACATTCAATATATTTTAGTCATCATCACGCTAAAGACAACAGATCAGCAACATTAGAAGTAGCAATAAGAATAAGAAATCACATCTTCAGCTCTGCAAAGAAAAAAAATATTAAGTAGATAGTTTAATCCAACATATGTACATTGAACAAAAAGAGTTTTATTAGTACTAAGTAGTGTTGAATAAATAATATAGTTCAGTTTTACAAGAGAATTTAAAATCTTCAAAATGTTGAGTTTACTCACCGACTGGTTAAATTTAAATTCAGACTCTGACCCAAACAAGTCCACTTCATCGACAACGTCTCTTCTTCTCCTGTCATTCACATTAACATTTGTGACAATGCTAATTGCCATTTTGTACGAAGAGTCCAATAGTTTTCGATATAAATTTAAATTCACATTGTACGTTTTCGTCTGCTCTCTAACAGCATTGATCATGATTCCAATTTGTCTCCTTAGACCGAAAAATGTGAGAAATACTCTGTAAGTAAAAGACAAGATATATAATTTGCATTTCACAATATTTATTATCTTCTAGTATTTATTTATCATCGCTAAAGTTCAATGCCTCAAAATATATATAAAAAAGAAATCGTGATGACTTTGCATTTATCAATTGAAAGATTGTGTTATATAAAAAATTGAGAGAACTTAGAAGAAGATTATTTCTTGATATTGACTTATTTTTTTTAATTGGAATTCTTTTCAGATGGGGGATACCTTTGGTTAAACCAGTGTCTAAACTGCTTGGAATTCATTGGGAAATTAAAGGCATTGAAACTTTGAGAAAGGACTTTGCTTGTATTATTGTTTGTAATCATCAAAGTGCATTGGACTTTTTGGGTA
>VCNE01007874.1:0-12632 GCA_009869805.1 Oncopodura yosiiana
GTAATAATAATTCAGCTACTAATTTGCGCACAACTTTTCCAGTTTTTCCACGAGGTAAACTTTTTACAATGTATAATCCACCACGAAGATGTTTGTATGAGGCTAGTCTCTCTGTATAGTGGTAAATAAAAACGTTCATATCAATTTTTATAAGTAATGATTGATATATAAGAAACTTCTACTGTCGCATATGTATGATTTCATTCTTATTTACCATTAGTATACGATATAATTTCATCAGCATTGGTAGTACAGGAGTTGTCTAAATCCTTTAGAACAACAAAAGCTCTTGGGATTTCACCATCAATAATTTGAACTCCAACAACACAAACTTCAGCAACTGCTGGGTGACTTTTTATGACATCTTCTATCTCACTCGGAGATATCTACAGGACCACAAAAAAAATAGATAAGAGTCAAAACAAAATTAATTACAAAAAATTGTGTTGATTTCACGTTGAGCTTACATGATTACTAAAGTACTTAAAAATCTCTTTTGATCTATCAATCACGTATATAAACCCTGTCTCTTTATCAAAGTAGCCGACATCTCCTGTAGAGAAATAACCATCTTTCCAACATTCCTCTGTGGCCTACAATTTTATTTATTTTACAATAGATAACTAACCACAAGGTTTTAAATTGAGTCAATGTACCTTTTGGTTATTAAGATAACTGTGACAAATTAAAGGTGATTTGAAACAAAGTTCACCAGTTTCACCAGCTTTTACTACAGGTTCTCCAGTTTCAATATCTCTAACTAATAATTCTGTTCCAGGAATTAATTTACCAACACTGCCTCCAATGAAACCATGTAAATTTTGAACTTTATACTCTTTCGAGACATTCATATCCAATGACGTTGTAAGTAAAGGGCATTCCGTCATTGCATACAACTAAATATAAATAAGTAAATATAAAATTATTATTTAATTTTTGAGCTGAAAAAAACTTACTGCAATGACAGCCTTTAAATTACGAAATATATTCATAGATTCAATGAAAGCTGGTCCAAATCTCATACCTCCAGTCACAATATATTGAACGGATGATGTATCATAGTTATTAAAACTTGAGTCACTTGTTAAGCGTGACAACACATTTGTAATTGTAAAAATTCCATTTGGCTATAGGATTTAATATTTCATATTATAAAATTTACAGTATTTTTAGTAAGCTTATGTATGTTATATATTCAACCTTATATTTATCAATGGCTGGCAAAAGAATGTTATTAGCCATGTCTGATGTCAAAAGGAGACGGCGACCATTAGGAAGACATGTAAATGCCATCATTGATCCCGAGACATGTGTCATTTTACCTGAAGTAATTTAATTGGATAATTATCATTTGATATCTAATCAGACTTCTTCTTAGAAATCACATATTAGTACTCGATTAGAAACCAACAAACGATCATCAAGTTATATAGGTTATAGGCTCTTAAAGTATATATGTACCAGCAATTAGCAAAGGCTTTTTTGGATCATCAGTTGGTGACAAATAACTCCATGCATGACACGAAGCAATTATTGAGCTATTTGTGCATACGGCTGCTTTACAAGCTCCTGTACTTCCACTAGTTGGCATAATTATAATTGGGTCATCAAGAGAACTGTCAAGTTGAGGAAGTGCTACGTATAAATAGATGATTTTATATTAGTGCTGCATATTTCATTAATTGAAAACCTTTACCATCTCCAAGATCGTTAAATAGTTCTTGAATTGAAGTACATTCTTTAGGTATCTCTTCATTATTAGTTATAGGAGCTACAAATATTTCTACTGACCACTCGACCTGTTGACAAGCAGATATCCATTGTTGTACACTATTCATATCGCATATAACCCATTGAACTTTTGATTCCTTCAATTTCTCAACATAGGTCTCTATGCATAATATCTTATTATTAATAAGGTTCTTGAAAAGATCAGAGATTTACATTTTGTATTTATTACCTAGAGTTTCATCGGGATAAATAGCTCTCACTATGCCATTTGCTCTCCAAGTTCCCAAAAATAAAAGATGCATATAAGCAGCTATATTTCCAGAAGTATAAAGCAATGTATTTCCTTTTCTCATTCCACGCTTATAAAAAGCGCTAGCTATTACTCGAGACATTGGCTCAACATGTTGAAAGTTATACGTCTCATCATTGACGATATTTGACTACAAAATTATAAAAGTAATTATATGTGTAATACTTATTTGCTAATACTTTATTCTTAAATTGTAAATATGAGCTTAGAATTAATTTGAATTAATACTTACAATCCATGTTGTTCGCTTATTTTCAATATGCTCTTTGACTTTTCGTAGTACATATTCTACTACATTTTTGTCTTTGGGATAATCAAGAGTAAATTTGTAGTCGGATTGTAAGACAGCCATAATTAGTAATTTAATTCAAATGTTGTGCTTTTAAAATGTCGATGGAAAACAATTATATAAATACTTTTCATGGCCATCATCATCATGAATAAAATATAAGAGAGAAGCAACTGATGCAGTATACATAACCTATTATTTCCTATTAGATTTAGTTGTATAATTTGTATCAAGTTAGATAAGATAACGATACATTATTTTCATGCTACGTTTTGAGAATTAGACTTATCGATGAACAAACTTGATTCATAATGTGAAAAGTTGACACGACTCAATGTATTTTAAACAAAATCTATTATTGTGAATAAATTAATATTTCCTATGTTTATAAATTCTGTAGAGTATCTAGCTAGATCTATGATAAATAATTTCACACGAATACCAGAAGTGTATGTAATTAAGATCAAAAAACCGTGGAAGTTTATTGACAAAAATTTGCCTTTTATGACATGTACTATGTAATAGTAATAGTAATATCCTTATAGATTATACAAGGTAGTGTCAATATATATGTATATACTTACATACAATTACAACAATGAAATGCATATTGTTTATTTATTTTCTCAATCATTTCTTATTTGTCAGGTATAGGTAAATATGTAATGTTGATTTTCTACAGAGCCTCAGTGATATTTATTTATTGTTGTTTTTTTTAGAAATGTTAATTCACTATATTTTATTGCCTTTCACAATTTTTCCACTACTCAACATTTACAAGACATTTTGGACATTAATAATGTATACTAATTTGTTAATTTCTTGAAGGTTCTTAAAAATTTTCTCGTACAAATTTGTATATGTATAAATGTCAAAAGTCGACACAGTTTTTGTGATCTAATTAAAGTAGCCATCTAATTATTGTTTTGGTTTCGACTGAGATGGTTTCTCTTTATTAATAATCATACATTCATTAATTCTAAACCTGAGGAAAGATTTCTTATTTACTCTTTTCTGATTGCACATTTTGCTATCACTTTGTATAAATGGATTAGCAAATTTATTAAGGTATACAGTCTAGATTTTTTTAGATTACATCGAAATACATAAGCCAAAAGAAAAATGTTCGATATTTTCTGATATGCTACAATTACTTTCATGATATAACAACTGATTTACATAGTTCTATCATTCGTTGTACATTTTTAGACTAGAAGATGTAAATCCAAGTCATGTACACTATGAATTCTTTTTCATTATTATTACAGTTATGACTTATTCAAGACCAAATTGATATAATTTGAGTCTCTTTATATATAGTTGGAAATCGTATATATTTACATTACACTATCAAACTGGTAATATTTTATCAAGATTAGCAAGCATGCAAGGAGAATATACATATAACGCAGTCACAATATTGATATTGATGACTTTCCTTAGAGAAATAGAAGAATGACATAAGATTCATAGTTTTTTCCGTTGCCTAAAATTTATATTGATAGCTCCCTCTTTCTCTCTACTACACTTGTAATTTATTAAGAGAGTTAGAAAAAAGGATGAATTTTATTTTCAGAAGCAGAGTTTTTTTAACAGAATGCATAAACTTTTTGGGATAAAATATCATAATGTATTTTTTCCTCCAATTCACTAATCTTCAACAATATTATTCTGGTATTATTATATACAGCTAAGTCTTTTTATACTGGTATGCAGACATTACTATTATGCCGGTAAAACAGTGAGCTGCAATTACTAATTGAAACAAGTATAAAGTATAATATATGATAACTAAAATTATAATTTCATTTATACAGCTTTAAAAGCCATTACAGAATTAGAGCTCGCAATTGCCTTGAATGAGATTTTATATGACAATGTTAAAAATACATTCAAGCTTATGAGAACCACAATTTAGTCAACATTCTTCGGAATTGCGAGCTCTATATGGTATGCTGTACTCTACCATAAATTAATTGTTGTAACTATATTGTCTGATTTTGATATTTTATAAACTCATTCACACATACAAAACCTAAACACACATAAACTGTTGTATATAAATGGATGATACAACTAGTCAAAAAATATATTGATTTTAAAGTGTCTAAAAATTTTTGACTTCTTGTAGAAGATATAACCCTTTATTGCAAGACCTTTTTTTTACAAAAATTCCTTATATATCAGTAAAAATTTCTAGTTCTACAGGATATCTATATATTTATATTATCCTCTCATCTTATTTCTAACTTTTTACACCTTATATACTTAACATGAGAATTCTCAAATTTTTAGTTATAGAAAAATTCTAAAGTACACTCTGCCACATTATCTCAGTTGAACTTCTCCTCTATAGAGATTTAGAGTTAGACTTTAGACTACGATGATGATGTTGAGTTTAGTACAAGAAAAGTTTTTTACTCCTGCATAAAATATTTCAAGAGCTGGAGAGAGAATTGAGGAAACAAACGTGACTTTTGAGTCAACTCATGCACTAAACCTTTATGCTCTACGTCAACATTTCTGGATTGGATTTTGATATGAAAGAAGACTTTTCGTCTAGAGAGAGAGAGAGAGAAAAGCTACACTAGTATTATTTTATGCAGCCTATTGTGTGTCGTCAGTGTTGCAGAAACTGCCTTTCATTTCCAACATCTCTCTCTCTCTCTTCAAGAGAGCAACGATTTTCCTTCTATTGTGATGTATATAACTCTGACATAGAGGAGTTGACGATACTCAGAAATACAATAATGCTGACTATATTTTCTCTCTGAAATAGAAATCACAATCAGAGAAAAGATACACATCACGGGCTTTCTTGCTTTAAGGAGTAACGACAAGCTTATATAAGTGACGTTCGTTAAATTAGTAAGAAAAGAGAACCTTTCACTGGAAGAATTTGAAAATTTTTCCCCTATAGAGATTGATAATTCAACAAACCTTACTATTTTAAGTGTGAAGCTACTCCTCAACATTCATAGACCGATACTGGAGGCACAAACTTTCTCCTTGATTTCTTATACGACTTTAAATTTACTTTAGTCCACAAGTAGAGCTTGGACATTACTAATTTCAGGACCAATGTCATGTGCTCTAATGAAGAACGCAGAACTTACTCAATCCCGAGACCAGTCCCACACGAGCTCTACTTAAAAGAGAAAGCATATTTCACCATTATATGAATTTATCGTTACGCTCGTCTTGCATACAAAATTTTATTTTAAAGGAAGAGTCATCTCGTCAATTTTCTTGTATTACATTTGCATGAGTTGGATTTGTTCTACTGGACCTTAATTACTTCATATAAATACAGTACTATAAAACACTATTCGTAGTATATGTTACACTTATGTACATATATTCTAAGTTGTATACAGAGAAACACTGCTGATAGTAATTCTCACATTAAAAGTATTAAAAGTTTTTCTCTTCTTCTCCTTATACTTCTTTGATATACCTAGCTATATATATATATACATACATAGTTATAAAAAAGTTTTTGAACGTTAAAGTGAGGCTGCTTCGGTACAACGGAAAGCAGTCTGGTCAAAAAAGAAACTTTGTTCTTTTTTGTTTTTTCTTCTTCTTCTTCTCTAATCTCTCCCTGCGGTGCCCATCCCGTAAATTTCCAGAGTCAGAGTCTTTCTCTCTTTCTTTCGTCGGCGTCATCATCATGACGTTATGGAGAGAAATCCACACATCACATATCTTCTTTCTATACAACTTGTATACGTTTCCTTCACCAGGCCACAAAGTAAGAGAACAGACCACATCAAAAGTTTTTTCTTTTTCTAGACTCTCAGAGATACTATTAGCCATTAGAGTCAGTTGTGTAGACCAAGTTTGTTTCTCTGTAGAAAGAAAATGTGGCATATTGTTGACAGCTACAAACGAAGACGACATTTTTTCTCATGTTTTTTTTTCTTCTGACTGGCAAGTGTTGATGTCTAAGTCCAGCTGTGGTCCATCATCACCTGCCCATCATCATCATTTATTTACGTAGCTTTAACTTGGTGGTGGTGAAGAAACTATACAGAGTTTTTTTATGTTACTTCTTTCTTCTTGATGTTGGATGACATAAAGTAAAAATGGTTTGTAGCGAAAAAAATTTCTTGTTGCTGAATTCTATTATTGTTGCAATTCTTTGTGATGTTTTGTCTTCACTTTAATCCTGTACTAGGTGATGTGATATGATGAGATTATTTCTAACAGTCGATAAACTTTGACGACTGAGAAGTAGAAATGTGGAGAAAGGTGAATTTAAAGATGTGGAAGTTGTGTCGTATGACGATGGAAGATAATAGAAGTAGCAACAATATATAGTCAAAATATTTCATACAAACCATTCTTCTTTCTGACTCGGCGATATGTCACTGTAGGGGAAAAAAGAAAAAATATTTTCATTGATTTTATTGAAAAGGTATTCTTAATATATACAAAAAATACAATGAGTTTAGAGTGAAGCTAACCTAACCTATACACCAGATACAAACATCTTTAATTACCGGTATCAATAAAATCTAAATTATATAACTCAGTAATAAGAGCAAATTTCTAGCGTATTAGATAAAAAGTTCTTTACCGGTAGAGAAGATTATACCACTATAAGCAATGCTGTTTTATACAGATTCTACTGTATTATTTTTTTTGAGTTTACTTACTTTGCTCCAATTGGTCGTTGTGGTGGATTTAATCGATGATTATACATTGGAGTAGGTGAAGCAGATGCATCTTGACGATAATGTTGTACCCTTGGCTGAGGTAAGAAAGCACATTTTGAGAATTAGCCACATATAGTAGTCTACTTAAATAAGTTATTATATTTATGTTATATTCTAACCTGGCCGCAGGGAGAATCCTATTAGTACAATTAAAACTAATTAGTCATCTCATAATGAGCTTACACAAGTTTCCAAATGAAAAGCTTACCCGTTTCCCGACTTGTGAAGACTTTCTAAAGTAGATTGATGCTGGTGTAAATTAAGTAGGCCGGATTTTTCCGCCATTGAAATCATAGTTCCAGTTCCATTCGTTCCAGCATTGGATCCAGAAGCTTCATTCTCTAGAAAATTTTGACAAGACATATATATATGATGGTAAATATATTTTTTGACGAAGAAAAATTCTCTATTGTAGTATGTAAAAAGGAAATGAGATGAGGGTAGAGAGTAGAGTGAGTACTATATGGCTGCTAAAAGTAATCATTTTTCAACGACAAGGGCGATGAACTCTCTGATACTTTTACAAGAGCACAGGAGAGTTTATACATTTTATTATAATGGTACTCGAGTATACTTTATAAAAATATATGAGCGAGATTGATGCTTACTTGAATGATTATTAGTGTCAGCAGATGACAAGGGTGAACCTCGTCTCTTGAGACAGAAACAGATACACGTAATAACTATCACTATTGACATCATTGTGAGGCCACTAAAAAGTACCACGTTCAATGTAGAGTCTCCAGAGTCAAATAGGTCAAAGATGAAATTACCTTCAGTATATAAAATACAAATTACATCATCAATTGTTTATATAGCAAATTTTCTGTTTACAATTAGTGCTCGGTTACTATCTGACCCCCTGAAACTAGTCCAGTACGAGCCCCTAGTACGATGCTTTCTTTTCTTTATAAATTTTTAAATATGGATACAGTAGAATTTGTTTATAAGAGTATCTATCTATAAACGTACTCTGTCTACAACGGTGATTTTTCACTTTTCTGGCTTAAAGCCTATCTACATACATTATATTGATTCTCTCTATAACGGTTAGTGGAAAAACAACATCATAAGTCAATTTTTTTTATCATTTTCTGAGGAAAGCTTAATGAAAGTTCTGAAAATTAGTGCCAGATATTATAAATAAAGCTATAATTTATATCTGTGGTATGCTGAAGCAACTCAAATCAATGATGCGAGTAAATCTCACTATAGAATTCAGTTTCCCGATTAAAAGTTCTCTCTATAACGTTTATGTGCTTGACTTGTTTCTAGTACCAGTATAGACAGACTGTGTTTATAACGGTGAATTTTAGCTACCGTTATAGACAGAATCTACTGTACATCACTACAGAGTCTGTAGAGTCTGCACTGTAGAGGAGATGGACTTTGCTACCAATGACAAAGTGAAAATGTCTTCAACATAAACCCATCTTGAAAAAATGTGATTGTCAGTGAAATTACTTTTTAAAAAAATTGGCACAGATACAAAACAATCTTTGAAAATGACTTTTTGACTATTTAAGAGAAAACGTGACTCGGTTTTTCAAAGGTCTAATTTGAGACTTAAATGTTGATACTTACTTGTACAATTTGCCGAGCGACCACCTTCATCTAAGATATTATAAAAGCCCATTGATATATACATATATGAATAATATATTACTGAGATTACTGAACCTGAGCCATCAGCACAATTATGTACATTGTCACATAGAAGGCGATTAGTTATACACATGTTTTCTTGACTGCATAAAAATGCATCTCGACATCCTTGAGCTGCAAAAATAAAAATTGTAATTAGATTTTACTGTATTTATTTGAATATTAAAAAAATTGCTAACTGAACACATTTTCAATATCATCCGATTTTATGGTATTGTAAAGAATATAATAATATGACTCTACACATCAGAGAAATGAAAAATGAGCCTAGACCTTTTTATACCATTCGACACAACAAATTGCAGCATTTGCTTTCGCTTATTAGTTATAACCATGTAAGAACCCTCATTACAATATTCAGTGTATTTTTTCCCTTTTCCTAAGGTTGATGCTACTTAAATTGAAAAATTAGTTCACTCTGAAGTTTTGCTGTAGTAATTTTAGTTTGAGTCTGTGTGTAAATGATGATGGCGATCGTCTCTGAGGCTGACGTTAATGAGTTGCATATCTAAAAGTCTTATAATAATACTTTTCACTATCTCATTTCCCCTCCTGTAAAATTGCTGATTATACTTACTACCATCATCTTCTTCCAGAGAGTATATATCACATATATTAAAACTTTCTTATTCTTCCAAAGAGTTTTCTCAACTCTTATTCTTCTTCTATACTTTCCTTTTAAAATATTTCTCTAGAGCATTCTTATCTAACCTTCTAGCTATTTTGGTGTAGAAGAAGAGAGAAGCATTTTAAAATATTCCAACAATAAAATTTTTCCTCATTTATTATTCATAGTGGTAAAATGGAAAGAGTTTTGTGGCTTAGCTTGGCTATATATGCGCGTGTTGCTCTAAAGAAATGTTTTTGTAATTGCGCAAGTATTACATAATGATAACAACGATGATGTTAGTTGTCTCTTGACTAAAAAAGTGTTAACTCAGCTCCAAGTTTTATAGCAGGACTTACATGCTTCTTTATATGCAGTGATGACCATAGTAAATTTATGTGCTTCCATCCCCCAGTTATCAGCGACAAATCGCAATGTAACAAAATGACTCCTAAAGAGTTTATAGTGATTACAAATTAAATACAGATTGGCATAATTTTAAATAAACTTACCGAGTTCGAATCGTTCCGATGTTTTCTGGAGATAAGTATCTACAAGTTAACTCTGCCTGTAACGTAATTTCAGTATCATAGAAAACATTTAATTTCATGCAGTATATTTTGCTTCATATGAATAAAACACTTGATATGAAGTTTAGACACCTACTCATCTTTTTTATATGTGATATAGAAATGGAAATCAGAATATAGAGTCTAACAAGTGAAAGATGGTGATTGATGAAGAACATTACACACATACAGTCACAGACTGCATTTACATTGCAAAGTGAAATAGAATGTCAAAATGTATGAGTGAGTGAAAGTGAGAAAAGAACGAAGCAATAATTCTTCTGTCGACTTGACTGAAATATAAATTCAGTTTGCCTTTCATTTTGATATTTATAATTTTATAAGGAAAAGCTTAAACTCTACCATGCATGGCTAAGAAACCTAGGTATTTCATTTTTATATACTTGCTAAGCTAATCCATATTTTTTTATTTATTATTTGGACAATGCTATCATCTTGTTTTTATATAAATACGTCATTGGCTCTACGTTTGAAAGGTTAAAGCCCAGGAAAAAAAGAGCTGTTGGGTCGTAGTCTTGTGGTTAGAAGCTATGTGAAAGATAATTTACATTGCTAGATCTCGGCTACTACGTCAAGTTTTACGGTTGCATGTTTTTGAATAGTGAAGGTGTATACTAAAAGCACCTTGCCTCTTTTATTAGTTAGAGTGTTATGCATAGTTTAATAGTACAAAACGACTTGACTACAAGAAAAGTTTTCTTTACTAAATCTACTCTACACTTTACACAACAACGTCTCTATTATCAACTGCTGTCATCATCGCCTACAACAAAAGTTGAGTGGCACACATGCATATTAAGATTGTCGTTCCTAGCACATATAGTTTGTAAATAGTGAAGTGAGCTATACAAAAGCATAAAACTTCGATTATAATTTAGCCTGACGGCGACTACCATACCAAAGAACAACAACAACAACAAAAGAAAATACAACCACTACACACATACATTTTTTATTTATAGAGTCTTATATGCGTGCTAGAAAGGCTACATAGGAGCAGACGCAAGACTTGAGAGAAACATCAAAACTGATGGAAAATTATATTACAAGTGACAGCGTTGTCATATTCGTCTCGTATGCTTTCTTCTCAAAGTTGACATCACATATGTAATATTTACGTTTTTCACATAGCGTCATACAAATAGGAGAATGACAAAATTACATGCAAAAAGTGAAAATATTGAATTATTTTTTTCTTGGGACGACATTGTTGATTGTTGGATGCTTGATTATTTATGTAATAATCAATATAAGAATGTTTTGGTAACGTAAACATGAAGAACGTGTTTAGGCTAAACAAGCAAATTTGATTTAGTTCTAAATGTACAAGGTGCTGAGCTCGTACATAGAAATAATGTGTAAAAAGTTACAAAAAGCTTTTGTATACAATGGACAAACTACAATATTCATATGAATGCATTTATTATTCTAAAATTAATGAGAGAGCATAGAAAATTGTATTGAGTGATGAAATGTCAAAGAAAAAGTGAGAAACTTACTCGATGATTTCCTATAGCATTTGCCGAGTCATATATATAAAGTCTATCTCCACATTCCATATTGAACTCATCAAATCGTATGAGAAGTCGTTGAGAAACATATTCGGCAGTGAATGTGACAACACAGTCCAAATTCTTGTCATTTTTGGACATGATAACAGCTCCATCAATTTTTCTATGCATTTGATTGGGAAATTGACTTTTGCACAATGTTGACAGTTCATCTAAATTAATAGACAGAAATAGAACATTAAATTACTAAAACCTTACCATTATAATTTTTAATGTGACACTTCTGTTTACCTTCTATAGTAAAATTTTTTTTATACCGGTGTCTTCTAGTACCGGTACATACACTTTATTGTAGGTTAACATAATATTCTATTAATATTCTCTCAGTTAAGTACGCCCATTGCATATAAATAGACTCAACATTTGTTGTGTAAGTAATTCAGAAGTACTTTGGGACTACGTAGCCTGAATTGACTTTTAATGCTTCTCTTGATAGAATATCATCATCATATTCACCTACGTCTTTTTGTACACACAAGTGTTGTAGACTTTTTTCATGGAGAAATATATTTTAATGCGTTCCACGTTCTACGCATGAAATCAATACTAGAAACATGTTATACACCTTAGTGTATGGTATCACTATCAAAAAAAGAGAAAGTTGACTGGCCAAAATAGCCAATTCAAATCTCACTTTCGTTCCTACACACTTTTGTTTCTCAGCAGTCTCCAGTCCAGTTCAGTCCACACTAACACAAACTGCAGTACTTTACTTTTTGTCTTATCGTTCTCACAGTCAGAACCAAAAAACAACTAAGCTTTTAGTATACCATGCTGGTGCTGTACATTTTATGACATATTGAACGAGCAGGGGAAAGAAGAAGAAATGAAGGTAAATTATATATATATGTCGACAGCTATTTTCAACATATGAAAAATTGCTCTGCTAAAAATACTTTCACCCAAGTTCCTCAAGAGCTAGAAAATATGTCCATGGCTGATATGTTAAACACTTTTTCTTCATTCACACGTGCCGAGTACTTAAGAAATGACAATACTTTTCATTATATAATGAACAGTGTACCCCAATAGAGAATAAGAAAGAGCGAACGTAGGGTGAATTCATATTTTTGTTCGGGCCCTGGATAATGGTTTCTAAACTAAAAGCTATTCCGAATTCTAGAAACCATTATCCAGGGCCTGGACAA